>JARQOC010000012.1:53550659-53591322 GCA_033576535.1 Allobates femoralis
AAGTTTTTCAGCCCGTTTCATCTCCTTTTCTTTCTCTATTTAGTGTGACACGACAGATAAAAATGCAAAAATTGAGTCAACTTTCCCCCTTTTTATCTATTTCAAGTGTGATTTTCATATTGCCCATTTTTATTGCTTCCCACAGGTGAGTTTAAATGAGCATAAAATATTGAAAAAAATTTACCTAAAATTTTTGGAAAGATGCCAAACAACTTTGCCTGGCCCATTTTGGGTTTTTGTGAAAAATTTATGCCCAATTTTCCCCTTTTTTTTTTGGGGTGTTCCATACAAACAAAGGAAGTAAACATGTATGACAATTCCAATGATTTCTGGGTGAAATATTTAATTTTCAAAAACTTTTTAAAAGGGGGCAACACATTTTTAGCCATGCCTGTTAAAATGAAAAAATAATGATTTGATCAGTTTTTTTTCTGTGATATCTAACTGGTGATACAAATCTTATTCTGGTCCACGAGGCGCAAAATGATCATGTGCAATTTTTTTTCCTGGCCCACTGGAGCCCTTTACTGATTTTTGGGAAACCCCAGGTCTTGAGATGTTTTTTTAGGACCATATAATTTGCTGAAGAGTCTTATGAATCTGTTTTAATTAATATTATACAAAACCGAACCCTTAATAAAAAAGTACATCTTTATTTTTGCCAAGCCTTGTTTTGTATTGGGCAGTGTGGGTAGATGTGAAAAAGCGGGCCCTTGGGCAGGAACACCCGGCTTTTTTGACTACATTCTAAAATTTTAAACCCATTTTCTAGGAAATTTGCTTGGTATGTAAGTTTTAACCTAATGGATACTGCATTATTAATTTATTAGTGTGCAGAAGATGTTTTACATATAATTTTCAATATAATGAAAAACTACTAATTACAGTAGCTACATAATGAAAACCTCCGCACAATATACTGTAGACTAAGTAAATATTATCACAGACCAACATATAGAGTCCTAAACCAATTTCTAGTTTTCCGCACTAATTGCCAAAAGTGGTAATATACAGTATATGTGATGAAAGAAAATGTTCTGACTGTAGAATCCTGTAACTACCGGTATTTTAAATAGGTTCAAACACTGCAAATCGCTACCCCGGCTGCCCATCGCTCTCTAGAAATGCCCATATCATGCTGTAATCTCCATTTTTACAGCTGTCTATTGATGCTATTACATGGAAATACTGTCCAGCACTGACGATGCCGAGTGAATCATAAGTGAAGGAACATATTCATCACACATGAAAACTTTCCAAAATGTTGACTAATTTCTGTGGGTGATGTGCAGTCTCAGAAAATGTTCTTGACCTCATGGCCTTTGTGCAGAGGTAAAATTATGCTTCTACATGGAAAAGGTTTTACATCCCACCTGTTCTTCTGTCTCCTTTCCCAATCATACTATACCCATCTAACATAAGTCTACAAATCAGAGTCTGAACTGATTTCCTAATCCGGTGACTTTCTAAAGCTTTGTGCACACAATGTCTTGAAGACCATTTTTATTATTATTTTTATTATTTATTTATAGACCACCATTCATTCCATGGTGCTGTACGTGAGAAAGGGTTGCATACAGACAAGTTACAAATCTAATGAACAAAGTGACAGACTGATACAGAGGGGAGAGAGGACCCTACCCTTGCGGGCTTACATTCTACAGGGCAATAGGGAGGGAGACAGTAGGTTGGGTCTGCTTGGGTGGTGCTGGATTGCGAGGTCCTGTGGTGGTGAGCCGGGTCCAGTGGTGGTGAGGCGGCACTGTGCTCATTACAGGTTGTAGGCTGTTCTGAAGAGATGGGTTTTCAGGTTCCGCTTGAAGGTTCTGAGTGTAGGGACGAATGGCACAAAAATGGCCATGTGCACACAGTGCGTTTATATTCTGTTTTTTTAGTGCCATTTTGCCACAAATCCACCTGTAAATGCTTATGCCAGCAAACCCAATGACTATTTTGAAGTTTTGTGCAGATTTTGCTTTTTTCCCTTGCAGATTTGATACAGAAATTAATTTGCAGCATGTGGATTATTGCAGCGTTTTTCCACCTCGAATGTATGAAAACGCTTCGTGTTTTTGTGCATTTTTCCTGCCAGGAGGTGCAGTAATTTCCGCAACCAAATACTCGCATACCCTTAAAGGAAATCTGTCAGGTCAAAAATCCATATGTAACAGATATCATTTTCTTATACCTTTTTCTAAGCTCTCTATTCATGTATTTCTATTGTTTATACTTCCCTCCTCCTCTGTACATGTCAAAATAAAAGATTAATTTAAGCTGTCAATCACAGTGTGTTCTCAGCTGCCCTCTCCCCAGGGAATGAATATTCATTCATCACTATGCTGCACTGACCTCCTTGATGATCTGTATGTTGTGTGACTCATTGCAGAGCAGAAAGGATGGGGGGGGGGAGGTGTGTGATCTTAGCTATAGCTCTGACCTCTTCATGTACTTGTATTTGAGGCATGTGTGTAGTGTGCAGTCTGAGATATTTCTATGTGATGACAAGAACATTTGATCATTTACTTAGCAGATACACAGGAAAACCTACCTTTATATAATAGAAATCTTACAGATAGCACATAATGCAGGTTAAAACACCTCCTGCCAGAACAAAGCACAGGATGGAGGAGCAGAACACCAGCTTGGGTGGGCGTGGATATTTAAATAACACTTATTCAGCCTGACTATTCGGATGTGAATATAATGGTGAGGACTTAATGGTGAAAATGCTTATAGCATGGAAACTACAAATGTTACAATAATGATCTTATATGTTTATAAAAGGTCTTCACAGGCATTATTCAAGGGTAATATCAGAATCATACTGAAAAATGACTGGACAGAGTCCCTTCTTTAGCGTGCATTCACACACTGCGTATTTGCTGCGTATTTTTACGCAAGTGCTCTTGCAATTTTTGTAGCCAAAACCAGGAGTGGAACAATCAAAGGAAAAGTCTGATAGAAACAAGTGCTCCATTTCTGTATTTAATCACTCACTGCTGGATTTAATCAGCCACTCCAGGTTTTGGCTACAAAAACTGCAAGAGCACTCGCGTAAAAATACACAGCAAATACGCAGTGTGTGAACGCACCCTTAAGGTACCGTTACACGGCACGACGTTGGAACGATGTTGGCAACAATCTCATGGGTGCGGTCATTTCAGACATCGTTTTGACATTGTTGGTGAGATGGCACACGTCTAGATATTGTGGACAACTCACCAACAATGTAGTGAGCAGGTATCGTTCGCACAACCCAGCAAACGATCCCTGCTCATTGCTGTGAATGGGCGAAGTCGTGAATGACATCGTTATTGCGGTGTCAAACACAACGATATACCAGGTTGGCTAATCGTTGATCGTGAGGTTTGAGAACATGTTCTCAAACCTGTGATCAACAATCCAACGATTTATCGTTACAACTTTGCAGAGTCACATGCAACTACGTCCTAACAATGTTGCTGGAACGACTTCAAACCCGTGACATATCAGCAACATCATTAACGATGTTGTGCCATGTAACGGGGCCTCTAAACTAATGGGATCCTGCCAAGACGTTTTTTTCACTCCCTATTCCCCTTATCTACCAGGCCTTTGCTTATGTACACAAATCTGAAGTTACGGGTCACTCAACTGGGGCAGGATGGTGAGACACTGCTGCAACATTTTAGAGAATAACATACCTTCTGCCATTGCACAGTCAGACTCTGATTCATGTTAGGTTCATTGTGCCTCACCCTCGGCTAACAACAGGTTCCCTTTTAAGAGGTTATCCAGTCACAAAACATCGCATTGATGAGGATCTGACTGCTGATGTTTCTTGCTGATGGCCACTGGTACACTTTTTCTTATGCCAGTTGGCATGGAGCAGCAGTGCTTGTTCTTGTCCTCTGTATCATTAATTCTCTATAGAGCTGCCAAGTGCTGCACTCAACTTTTTATGCCAATCACGAAAGGCAATGACTGGAGCACGAAGTCAACCGATACGTCAGCACTCCGTTCTAATAGGGATAAACATGACCCATATGGTGGTCATCAGGGAGGTCTCAGGAGTCAGAACTGCACTGCAATAAGTTATCACCTATCCTGTGAAATCCTTCTCCTCTCTGCATTAACTATTAGGGGAGAGTTGGGGTTGCACATTAGACTGCAGGTCGATATCAGCAGGTTCTGTCAACGTTAATCCAATGTAAATGAGGGCCTTTAGGGTAAAACCTGCAGATTTTGTTGTATACGTTTCTGAGACTAAAAATTGATTCTGTTCAGCTGAATAAGGTTTTTCAGATAAAAGGGATAGTTGTTGAATTTCCTGCATGAAAATCTATAGCAAATATTCTGCATTTGTACATATTCTTTTTCTGTATTGCTTTTTTTAATGTTCTGCCTTAAGCCTCAGTTTACAGTGGATTTTGTAATCTTGTTAAATAAGTAAAATTGCAAAAATGCTTGTAAAAACAAGCAACTTTGCAATTGACTTCTTATTCAAAATCCTCTCTGTTCTGGAGAGTATTATAATCCTATAATTTACTGCTCGTTGCCTAGATTACTTCTCACCTCTGCAGTCTATCCAGAGGTGGACCGTTTCCGTGGTAAGCGCTGCTCTGAAACTGACAAGATTACTGGATCTAGTGAGATTCAATGCTCTTGCGCTTCCCTGATGCTCCAGAAGTAAAGCTGCCTCTGCTGTCAGCCTGGGGGAAGGCACAGTTTGGACAATCATATCATTGGTGTGAAATGTCAATCTTCATGAGCGCATCGGCTTCCCCGTAAACAGGAAGCTGGTAGTCCGGACAGAGGTGCGCTCATGAAGAAGGAAGACTAGAACAGCTCTGTTGGGGATTTTTCTAGGACATTTCAAATAGTCATTAAAGTTTGAACATTGTGCACATGGATGGGCTGTTCTTTACATGGACCTCAGGTCTGGGTGAAATAAAAAAAATCACACCATGCTTTGGTCTGATCCAATTTATGGACCAGGCTTGTGCATATAAATAGTAGGCACCCTTCACCCGTCTGTTCTGCGGATGGACACACGGAGCTAGCGACATCTGTAATCTGTGAACATAACTAGTCTAATACATTATGCGGGTGTATGAACTTAGCCTTAAAATAGTTAAGACATCTTCAATGACAACCTGAAAGTCATGGTAAAATAACCAACTACATTGTCTATTCCTCTAAAAAGAAACCGGGGAATATATTACGGTATATTGCAGAATACAATCAGAAATCTATATTTTTCCAGTGCAATACGATTACAGGGATTGATTACAGCTAGAAAATTTATTACGCTATATAACGCTTCCATACAGTTAATGGCACTTAAAATTGCAGCATTGCTGGTAAGGGCTATCCTTCCATTACAGTAGGATGTCAGTAGTTTTTGTGGGTGGATTTATAATAGGTGAATAGCCCCATTATTCAACAGTAAGAAAGGAAGTTATCAGCAGTAATTGATGCAGGTTGAAGTATTAGTTGGAGAGTCTCCAGTGAATATATATATACCTGCAATAATTCTGTTTGACAAACTGGACAGCTAAGTTTTGGCCTCTTTCAACTGGAAGCTAAAAGAAGCACTCCTACAAAACTTCTAATTGCCTAAATCTATGTATGTGTAGTATAGTGTAAGTGCAGCAAAAGTCTCACTGATTGCCGTCTTCCCCGGTTTCCAGTGGTGCTCCAGTCCTCTACTCTTACATGACGGCGTTCCGAACTTGCCGGATCACATGGGGGTTTATGTGTTAGCCCAAGATGTAGTGTGATCTGACAAGTCTGAATAGCCATCACGTGACCCAGTAGAGGAACGGAGCTGTGCTAAAAACCAGTGAAGACAATGATCAAGGATTAAATGAATACACTTAGATCACACTTTTTACACAGGCTTAGGCAAGAATACATTTTATGGGAGAGCTTCTTAAATGTCAGGTCCACATTGCACCTTAGCCACAAATTTGTGGCACCACCACGGCTTCCATTTGAAATGTTAAAGAACTTGTTAAAAAAATATGATACAGAGATTTATACCTATCGACTTAACATTACTTGTTCCACTTTTTCTTATTTATGTACTTGTAACTTCCCCCCGACAAGGGGACTTGTCACTCTAGTTTTCTGTTAATTTTGGATGTTATTGGTATAGAGCGATATCTAGGTTTTCTTTGTTTTGAAAACATTCAAATAAACATTTTCTGAAAAAAAAAAAAAAAAAAAATATGATACTAAAACTTCCAGCTAACTAACTAACTAACTAACTAACAAAATAACAACCAGTCCTCAATTTCAATATGTCACTCCAAAAAGACTATAACTAACTGAGAGAAACCAAGGTCTCAATCAAGGAATGAATTAATTCAATCAGATCAATATCATTATCAAAATTGATTCTTTATTGTCACGAAATATAAAACCAGTAAACCGAGCTACATTACAGGAAAACCATATAGCACAGCAGACAACCTTCAGAAATACAGATTCAATACATATACTGCACACAAGACCACTGTAATCAGGATTATACCTCAAAACCATACATCCCTGAGTATCTAGGCACCATAGATTCCTTTGAATCAGATCTTTGTCTAGTGCCTATCAAATCCCTACGATTATACTTTGAATCTCACAAAGAGGCAAAGCTAGTGGAATACTCCAGTCTACCCGAGGTGTACTAATCATAGAAAAACAGAGGAACAAGTGCTGATTTACCTGTTGAAGAAGGGACGCTGAGCCTAGGCTTCCTACCCCTAAGGGTAGACTGGAGTATTCCACTAGCTTTGCCTCTTTGTGAGATTCAAAGTATAATCGTAGGGATTTGATAGGCACTAGACAAAGATCTGATTCAAAGGAATCTATGGTGCCTAGATACTCAGGGATGTATGGTTTTGAGGTATAATCCTGATTACAGTGGTCTTGTGTGCAATATATATATTGAGCCTGTATTGCTGAAGGTTGTCTGCTGTGCTATATGGTTTTCCTGTAATGTAGCTCTGTTTACTGGTTTTATATTTCGTGACAATAAAGAATCAATTTTGATAATGATATTGATCTGATTGAATTAATTCATTCCTTGATTGAGACCTTGGTTTCTCTCAGTTAGTTATAAAACTTCCAGCTGTAGTGATAGTGATGATGTTCACCACGTGTGAATTCAGCTCCGGTTGTCTGTGCTGGAAATGTTGTTGACCTATTCTTGGGTAACATGACTCCTGAAGATTATGATTGAGCTGTCACACGTGTAGATATTGTGGACGAAGCACCAACGATGTAATGAGCAGCTATCGTTCGCACAACCCAGCGAATGATACTTGTTCACTGATGTGAATGGGCGAAGTTGTGAACCACATCGTTATCCCGGTGTCACACACAATGATATACCAGGTTGGCTGATCGAGGATCATTTGATTTGAGAACATGTTCTCAAATCTGCGATCAGCGATCCAACGATTTATCGTAGTCGTATCTCGGTGTTACATGAAACGACGTCCTAACGATGTTGTTTGAACGACTCCAAACCCGTGACGTTTCAGCGGTATCGTTCACAATATCGTACCGTGTAACGGGGCCTTTAGTCGTATAGTCAACCCTGGATCCAGGGCTTTAGAGTCGGTAAGCCAAACTACCGACTCTGACTCCTCAATTTCCCCGACTCAGACTCCAACTCTGACTCCACAACACCGACTCCTCATACACGGCTCATGTTTTAAGTGATACATTTATTGTAGTACAATGTGAACATCAGACATTTAATCATTATTATGATACAATAATCAAGATATTTAGTTAGAACATGATATTCAGCACATACCGCATTGTACTACTGTACCTAATTTGTCATATATTTTAGGAGTCGGTCCATTTCCAACTGACTCTGACTTAACCAAATTGGCCACTGACTCCAACTCCACGACTCTGACTCTACAGCCCTACCTGGATCAGTGCAGTATGAGAGCACAGGAGAACACTGGACTTGTCTGTACTATGTAACCATAGAAACACTTTTTTTTTTTTTTTTTTTTAATTTTAATTGAATTTTTTTAATTAAAACTATTGAACCAGAAGTTCCTAAATTCTTTAACTTTGATATATTTGTGCAATAAAAAAACCTTAAACCGTGTGCATGGCCCTGTATATCTATAGTAAGAAATCTGTCCCCCTAGGAACATCCTACTGATATAAGCAAAATAATTAGATGAAGACCAAGGGTTTTATTTTCCAAGAACTGAATTATTACAATGACATCAGCCTTCGCATACAAGGAAAAGGTATGAAATGGTCTACATCGCTTGGCACAACAGAACTACATTATCTATGCAGAGTCTTCCGGAAAATATCTTAGAAATGCAGATTTAGAATCTGTAACAGAACATTTTCATTATAGCAGTATTTTCGATTCCCTTTTGAATATGAATATGATATGCTTCATACAGTTCCACCAAAGTTTTTTTGTTCATTTACATTTTTTTTTTATCAGAAAAGCCATAACTTTTTATTTTTTTAATTTATCTGTCAACATGAGGAGTTATTATTCTATATTTGCTGGGTGAGCTGTAGTTTTCATTGGTATATTTTTTCTGCCACATTCAACTCTTTGTCGTTTTATCTTTTTTTTTTCATTTATGTTCAGGAGGTGAGGTGAACGAACAGCAGCAGATCTGACATTCTGCATTTATTTGTTACAGTCCTCATTCACTGTGCAGGATAATTAATGAGATGTTTTAGATTCAGCCTTGTACAGGAGTGCCAATATCAAATTTGTTGATTGTGTTAAGGAGAGGGTCACACGACTGTATGTTTTCCATCTGAGAATTGCTGTGCTAAACAGATTCTGATCACAGTTTGATCAATGTTGTATCTGTTTTTCCCTGATTTGGAGAATAAGAAAAAAAAGTTTCTCCATTACACATGGTCTGTCTGTGAAAATCAACTGCACTCGGGTGTCATCCGAGTGCAGGCCGTATTCTTTTTTCTTTCCCACAGACCCATAGACTTGAATGGCAAAGTTCTATCTGATTTAAATAAAAGTACAAAATAGTAATGCTAGAAATTTAGTTTCCTAGACATAATATTCCAAATTCAAATGTGTATAAATTTATATTCCGTTGCAACAATAAGATTGTCTTATGTGCACCTAATTACAGTAAAAGTAAATGTACTATCAGGGTACAGTCATAATGTGATAAAGCAGAGTATACCGTATATACTCGTGTATAAGCCGACCCGTGTATAAGCCGACCCCCCTACTTTTGCCCCAAAAATCTGGAAAAACCTATTGACTCGTGTATAAGCCGAGGGTGGACCCCAGCACAGGTATACAGCCCCCAGCAGTGTGGTATACAGGCCCCTCCCCAGTGGTATACAGGCCTCCCCAGTGGTAGTATACAGCAGCCCCAGTGGTAGTATATAGCATCCCCAGCAGCCCCAGTGGTAGTATATAGCAGCCCCAGCAGCCCCAGTGGTAGTATATAGCAGCCCCAGTGGTAGTATATAGCAGCCCCAGTGGTAGTATATAGCAGCCCCAGCAGCCCCAGTGGTAGTATACAGCAGCCCCAGTGGTAGTATATAGCATCCCCAGCAGCCCCAGTGGTAGTATACAGCAGCCCCAGTGGTAGTATATAGGAGCCCCAGCAGCCCCAGTGGTAGTATACAGCAGCCCCAGTGGTAGTATATAGCAGCCCCAGTGGTAGTATATAGGAGCCCCAGCAGCCCCAGTGGTAGTATACAGGAGCCCAAGCAGCCCCAGTGGTAGTATACATCAGCCCCAGAGGTATATACAGCCCCAGTGGTAGTATACAGCCCCAGTGGTAGTATACATCAGCCCCAGAGGTATATGCAGCCCCAGTGGTAGTATACAGCCCCAGTGGTAGTATCCAGCAACCCCAGAGGTATATACAGCCCCAGTGGTAGTATACATCAGCCCCAGAGGTAGTATACAGCCCCAGTGGTAGTATACAGGCCCCCCAGAGGTATATACAGCCCCAGTGGTAGTATACAGCCCCAGTGGTAGTATACATCAGCCCCAGAGGTAGTATACAGCCCCAGTGGTAGTATACAGGCCCCCCAGAGGTATATACAGCCCCAGTGGTAGTATACAGCCCCAGTGGTAGTATACAGGCCCCCAGTGGTAGTATACAGCCCCAGTGGTAGTATACAGCCCCAGTGGTAGTAAACAGCCCCCCCCTCCTTAATATGGGTCCCCCAGTATTAATAAACAGCCCCACCCTCATTAACATGTCCCCCCAGGCTGCGGCAGCTGTCAAAATAACAAACAGTTTATACATCACCTTCCGGCGCAGCTCTCCGCTCCTCCCGTCCTCCGCTCCTCCGGTCCCGGCTTCTTCTTCTTCTTGTGCCGACTTCTGTGACCGCGCGCAGGAAATGACGTCATCTCCTGCGCCCGGTCACATGACACCGGCACAAGAAGAAAGAAGAAGCCGGCGAGCGGAGGAGCGGAAGACGGGAGGAGCGGAGAGCTGCGCCGGAAGGTGATGTATAAACTGTTTGTTATTTTGACAGCTGCCGCAGCCTGGGGGGACATGATAAGGAGGGGGGGGGGGCTGTTTATTAATACTGGGGGACCCATATTAAGGAGGGGGGCTGTGTAGTGAAATATGCACGGCATCCCCCCGCCGTTGATGGACGGGGGGATGCCGTGCATATTCATTGCACTAATGAGGCGGCCCCACGTGACCGCCTGCGGTCACCACGGCCCCCTCCTGCCTCCTCCAGCTCCCGGTCACAGCCCCCCCCACAGCATACCGTATGACCCGTGTATAAGCCGAGGGGGGGACTTTTCAGCCCAATTTTTGGGCTGAAAAACTTGGCTTATACACGAGTATATACGGTATTTATAAATATAGGTATTGTTGGGTTCCCGCCGCTTTAATCACTTTTCGTGTCCTCTTCGTCAGGAGGCGCTCATTGAGACTGGCTTATTATGTATTGAAGTTGAAGAAGAAGCGGCACTCACCGAAGTAGTACAGATGGTCCTTTATTCCATAATTCTAGAAACGGACAGGGTGCAGGGAGGAGGCCACGGGGGGCCAACGGACGACGACGCCGTTTCGC
Source organism: Allobates femoralis (assembly GCA_033576535.1). NCBI lineage: Eukaryota > Metazoa > Chordata > Amphibia > Anura > Aromobatidae > Allobates > Allobates femoralis. Next base: position 53,561,721 of record JARQOC010000012.1, read on the forward strand.
GACAGCTGTCGCTTCTACGGGTCCGGATATGCTGGAGTGAGCAGGTCTCCATGTTAAATACATGTGACCTAATGCGTCACTTCCTGCTGGCCAGCTCAAAGTTTGAAGCAGCCAACTTTAATCACAATTGTCAAAACAAAGTGCAAAAACAGACAACACAGTTAAAACAAACAAACCAATAACAGAAAAGGTTCCTAGACACTTACAGCAAAGTCCACAATGGGACTAGTGGCGGGTACTCCCACGGCCCCCGCTCCTCCTGCGGCATGGAGGATCGCGTCTACCGCGGCGCCGTCAGTGCTCTGCTAACCCTGGCTGGATGGAGGCGTGGCTATGGCGAGACCAGCTCAAAGCCAATCGCCGCTGCTCTCAACATAACAGACCAGGGCAGTGGAGCGCCGATCCGGCAAATCATTCCCTTCAGTTAACCATAAGAGGAAGGCGAGCACCATGCTACAAGGAATACATGTAAACAAATATACATATAAGGCTTAATACATGGCGCCCGCCCCGAGGGGCAAAATCAACCCAGTAAATGAGGGGGTATAAAAATAAGAATGCGAAATATTAAGAAGAGATTCCAATTTAACCTCTTCATGCCGCCAGTGTGTAGCTCCAAATAGCACACGCAAATAAGCAACCCGCCAGCCGCAATACCGAGGCGGCGTGACCAGGGAGCACCCATCACGCCAAAAACCACAATATTTGTGTATTCAAAGTTCATGAGGCTTACGGTACAGAGATACACAGAGTATTATGGGCCATGATCATGTATATTAACACTTAAAAGAATGATCAAATAATTAGATAGTTAAAGCATCTGCAAAGTGTGCATGCACGCTACCCTCAAGAAAGTACCAGAAGATATGCGTGCAAGCACACATGTGAAAAATGGCAAGGGGAGTAAGCTAAGGGTGATGTAAAGAGTATAATATTCAATAAATAATGAAGGGTAGGTGGGTCACAGAATAGCTACAAGTACTCTTGTAAGACAACAAAGAATAAGTATACAAAATGATGCCGAACAAACAGGATACAATGGGGAGACCCTAGATTACAGAAATACTGCCAAATCTAGCTTGTCATTAAGCCCCAAAGCTCCTTGGGCATCTGTCTCGAGTATCCATCTAGCCTCCTCTCTCAACAGCTGCCTATGGGTATCGACCCCTCTTTCATTTATACTGACCTTCTGGACACAAGCGAACCGTAACATCTCGGGGTTCCCCCCATGCGATTCCCGCATGTGCTCAATGAGTCTTGGTGACCCTTTGCCAGATTGAATGGAGTTAAAATGCTCCCGGAACCGATGGAACACAGGACGTATGGTCTTACCCAAATAGAACCTGTGGCAGGGACAAAATATCACATATACGACCCAACTGCTCCTACAATTGAGGAAAGAGGGCACTACATGATCCGTACCGCCAATCCTCATGCACGGACCAGCCAGGTAGTACCTGCACCAATTACATTGAAGACATTTAAAGTTACCCCTCACCGGGACGGAAGATAACCAGGTGCTTCTGGTAGGAAGTGCTTTTAGACGTTTTTTCACTAACATGTCTCCCAGGTTCCTGCAGCGCCTGTAAGTCACTACGGACCTGGGAGTGCCCGCTTTAGTAAGATCCCTATCCGTGGCTATCACATGCCAGTGGCGTTTAATGGCTGCCATAATTGTTTTAAACATTCGGCCGTGCCGAAAGCTAAAATAAAACTTTTTGTCAAGAGGGGTTGTTACGGCGCGCGTTACACTCCTAACCTGCGTTTCAGGGGTAGTCACTCTACGCCTTATTATGTATTGTTTTTGTTGTTTGGTCGTTTTTAATTTACTATATAACGAAGATATCAGATTTTTAATGAACTGTTTGTGTGGGATTTATCTATATCCTGGTATTGGTGCAGCTTTGTTACTTTGAGTTGAGCTTTAATATTTATTGGGGCATCAGTTAGTGATGGGGATAATATTTTTGATTAGTCAGTGATCTTGTATTGCTGTAAAATGTCATTTTCCGATTTCTTCTGTAGCATCACTTAATAAGTGTGAAAGGGGGGCAGATCTTGGGTCTTCAGGAGGAACAATAGGGTAACAGAGGAGACCTCCACCACTTTGTCTGACCAGTTAAGGCGCACGTTTTACTTATATAGGCTGATAATCCTTCCAATATGTTCATGATAATTGTGTAACGTGAATGGGTTGAGCAATTGACCGGTGTGTCCAAAAATGCTCATTCATTGTGCATGAAATCGTTTATGCATATGGAAAAAATCTTGTTCTTCTTCAGAAAATTGTGAAAAATGGAGATTGTTCACTCATTCAACAATTAGACCGGCGAAAAATGAAGAGTGGAAATTCAAGCCCTAAGTAGTAATGTTTTTCAATGGTTGCTTGTTGGTGCTCCGAGGCAATTATTCAGTAACAGTCGAAGCATTGGAACGAGTACATAATCGCGTCATATGGCTCATCATTTATTGTAAATGTTGTGCTTCCTAGAAAAAGTTTAATTGATTATCAAACATTTTATGGCCAATTCAATTACTTTTCTGTTGTACAATATCAATGGAAATGTTTGAAGAATACTTAGATTTTTTGCATTTTTAATATATAGCATCACTTATGGGATCAGCCCATTGAACACACCTGTAATTCACATATTTGCCGGTGTGAACACCGCACACTGTGTTTGATGTTACGATCACTAGTCAACCACGTCGTTCCCAATTTTCCTCCTGTATAAACACTTACCGTATGTTGCATTTTTTTAATATTCTCCGGATGAAAAGATGCCCCCCAAATTTAGGGAAAGAAAGTAGGTATTTTTTTTTAATTTTAGTTGACCATGGGATCTGTGTTATAATTTGGTTGTGTCTTACTGGGGCGGGAGCAGTGTGAGCAAGATCACAGGAGGCAGAGTCGCCGGTGGTGGCAGGGATAGGGTGATGCTTCGGTCAGTGCACTGGGTGTCCTGGCGATGCTACAGGCATTGCAAGGCAGGAGCCTTCCCGGTGGTTTTATGCAGGTAAATGTTGGCAGTGTGGGATTCAAAGAAATGGTATTGGATGCAGCGTGTTTACAAATTGAGATCTTGGCTTAATGATGAACCGAGATCTGAATCTGTATATGTGACGCCATTGATCTCCCAGGATTGGCCTTGGTGCCTGGAGGCGGTGCATGAACAAAATCAGATGTCGGCTCTTGTCCCTTTCCAATTTTCATCTGTATTTGGCATCCATTTTTATACAGCAGCTTTAAGCACCACGCTATCGTTTTTTTTGTATTTTCCTGCTGTAGTGGTGCTTTATATCTAAGTTCCCTGATACTCACCTTCCGGCTGCTTCACCTTTTCCAAGCGCTGCTCCAGTCGATCTGTGGGGCTTTTTGACCTGGTGGCAGCTCCAATGTTTCATAGAGGCGTCAGAGGTCACAACTCGATACATCTCTATAAGTAACTCGTTCTGGCCCTCATAGACTTGTATTGAGTGGTTTGTGACATACCTTGTGATATCACGTCAGTCTGAATATATGGACATGTGACCAGAACGGTGTTGTTAAGAGGTGAAGAAGCCAAAAGGTGAGTCTGAAAGGGGAGTACGTGACAAGGGGCTTGGGGCTTACATTTAAAGCACTACTCCAGCGCTGAAAAAAACAACAACATAGCAATGCTAGTGGGGCTTTAAATAAAGCTTTCGAGATGTTATTAATTGCAATGTATTCGTAAAAATCAGATGCTACACAGATGACATACCGGTAAGCTCTGAAATTTAGATCTATTAATGTGCCGTTGCATTATGTGAATATCGTAGGATAGGATATAAATAATCTCAAACAAAGCAATGTTATTTATATCCATCTCCATATATAATATATTATGACAATATAATACAGCTGGTGTAATGGCTGAGCAGCAAGAAATCTCTTATGTAAATGGAACGTCCATAAATTAGTCATAGAGCCTTTTACCGTGCGCTTAAAAATATAACAATAGACTGACGACAATATTAAGTAGTTTTCACTTCCAAGGTAATGAACGTGGTATTGTACATTACCAATCTCAATCAAGCCATTTACTGTTCTTCCAGTTAATTTATTTATACCGTTTCTAGTATTTTGCTGATCAGCAGAACACACTGGTATTTTCTCTGCACAAAATGTTTATATTTTAAAACTTAGTTTCTACTTTCCAAGGAGCTGACAATTTCACTAATGTAAGGAGAATGTCACTGAATGTCACGGATAGACCCCTTGACTTGTCTTCTTAGAAAATGTTCTGCTATCCATTAGAATAGGTTGCGATTTATAGAAACTGGTTGTGAAGCAAAACAAACAAAAAATAATTGAATGGAAAAAAAAATAAAATTACAGGGTGCGTATACCACAGAGCTTGTTCCTTCAACAGAGGAGCACTAGATAAGAATAAAACTGTAGCATTACCATAGGTGTCTGTCATGCTGGGATGAACAACTCCCGGAACGCAGGGCAATATAAAGTAGGGCTGTGGAGTCAGTAAGCCAAACATCTGACTCCAACTCCATCAAAATGGACACCAACTGCTACTGTGATTCCACAACTCTGATTCCATAACCATGGCTGTGGAGTCAGTAAGCCAAACATCCGACCCCAACTCTAACTCCATCAAAATAGACACCAATTCCTACTGTGATTCCACAACTCCGATTCCATAACCATGGCTGTGATGTCAGTGAGCCACACATCCAACTTCGAATCCAACTCCTCAATTTCCCTGAATCCGAATCCAACTCCACATAAAATGGGCACCAACTCCAACTCTGACTCCACGACTCTGACTCCACAGCCCTGATATAAATGGTAACAACGGGGATAATAATAGGAGGAAAACATGATAGACGAAAATCAAGTATAGGAATTGAGTCAGATGATGCAGCCAGGGCTAGGGTAATACTCGGACACTGGGACTGATGGCAGCTTGGGGGGGGATCACAGGTGGTCAGGATCCGGTTCTGTGCCCTGGTGATCATTTGAGTAGATGTTGGTGGGGGACAAGGGAGTATTTACAGGGGATCGTGACGCCACCTGTAGTTCCCGGTAAAATGGTACCGGCGCTGCAAGCCGGCCGCTGAGGTGATGGTGGGTGCTGCAGAGTGTGGAGCAGCTCCCTACAGGATGAGCTATTACCTCAGGGCAGCAGTGATAGAAACCGTGGGTGAGGGGAGTTGTGGTAGGTTTATGGTGTTGCAGTTCTTACCCCTCTGCTGAGCTGCTGATGGTGCTGATCCCTTTGAGCACCGGAATAAGGATGACTGAGTCCAATTCAACTTTACTCCACTTTAATGGGTACTGGCAGATGGTGATGGTATACGGTACAGTCTGTTTTACCGGGGGGGTGTCACCAGTTCCAGGTTTCCCGTTGTGGAGTCTCTAGATGTTCTTCCTTCTATGACTTTCTGGGATCAACTTATTCTTCTTAACTTCTACCACCCTCGCAGAGCTCTCCCGCCAGTCCCTTGATCTCCCACGGTGGGGCACGGTAGTCCTTGACCGGTTCTAACGGGGTTTCTACTACCACCGCCACCGGTACTCAGGCCGTTGCTCCTGTGATCTTGGGTCTAATGTCGTCCTGAGGGGTGAGGTACCTTGTGGTGCTGTCAGCTACCCCTTTAGTAATGGGCCTGCAGCTTGTCGGTCTGCAGCCAGAGATAAACGTCTGACTGCTACGGCTACCCGCACTGCCGATGCTTCCCCAACGCGACCAGCTGGCTCCAACCAGTCCTGGCCCGTTGCCCTCTGTCCTGGTTCCCCCGTGAAGGTTGGGGTTCCTCACAGCAGAGTTGCTGTCAGGCTAGTCCTCTCTGACTGCCTTCCCAGCACTAACTGTCTAAACTAAAACTTTCCCTCCCACTACTCTATCCTAGGCTCCACCTCCACCCTTTTGGGACCTACTAAATTACCGGCCCCCCCTATTCTAAGTGGTGTGGTCCTAGGTGGGTGTAAAAACAGACTCCATAAGGTGAACCTTGAGCTGGCATCTTTACAGGGTTAACACATTATTATTAAAGTGCAATAGTACCCTGTGGCGCCTTGTCACAGGGGCGCCACACAGACATGATGAAAGGTTTAATGATGAATATTCGGAGAGAGAGGTGAGTAAAAGATGAACATGATGACAAAGAAAGGCTACCTGAAATATGAAACCAAAGAACAAAAAATGTAAATATTCATAAAAAAAGGCCTTTTTGACTCGTGCCATGGGCAAGCCGATGCAGATGGGTGTTGTAATAATGTTACCTTGTCCAACCATTGTAGGCATCCTGTGCATTGTCATGTAGCCTATGAGAAAGAACAGTAGGGATTTGTTGGCCTCTGCTATAGATTTTAACTGTATCAGCATCATGAAGTGGTGCTTCACCTTATAAATTTGTATGCAGAATTTGCCCCATGCTTCAGAACGATGCACTTGAGACACATGCCTCACACGTTTGGCCCAGACACCTTGTGTCTTGTGTTGAAGTAGGGCCAACCTTGTACGATAATATTTATGGTATTCCGAGTGATAAAATCTGTTCCTTGTGTTTTAGATTACACTTGGCAAAAACTTTTAAGAATGAGAATTGCAGCACTAGCGAACCGGTATAAATACAGTTATGGCCGAAAGTTTTGTTACCCTTGAAAGTGTAACAGAAAATGAAGTGTTTCTCCCCAAAAAAAATACTGCATTTGTGCTAGTTTTGTCATACATGTTTATTTCCTGTTTGTATATTGGAACAACACAAAAAAAGGGGAAAAAGGCACATGTGATGTGATGTAATTTCACACAAAAAAAAACCAAACAAAACTGGCCCAGTCAAATGCTTAGCATCTTTCCAAAATTGTCGGTAAACAACTTTGTTTCAAGTATGTGATGCTCGTTCAAAGTCACATGTGGCAAGTAACAGGTGTGGGCAATATGACAATCACACCTGAACCAGATAAATAGGGGAGAAGTTGACTCAATATTTGCGTTGTGTGTCTGGTTGTGCCACATTAAGCATGGAGAACAGAAAGAGGGTAAAAGAACTGTCTGAGGATCTTGGAGTAGTGATGGGCGAACCTGAATTGTAAAGATCGAGGTCGATATTGAACTCCAAGTCTCCATGTATGGACCCCGAACACAGACTTCTCAGGGAAGCCCGTGTTACTATTCAGGTTTACCCACCTGAATAAAGCTTGTTGAAATGCTGCAGTGCAGCCAGTCATCAAGCATTCCCGGTGTTGGGCGCTTCCAGTCCCATCACAACCATGCAAAGTACTGGCATGGCTGTGAATGACTGGCATACATTGAAGGGGAAAAAATAAACAAAAGGCATTTTTTCCACTGTATTTTGATACCTAGTGCAGATAAAGAAGACAGCTGGATGCTGCAACCCCCAGCTGTGTGCCTTATCTTGGCTGGGTATCATTTTTTTTTTTTCTTTAATAAATGTATTTATTTAATAAATAATAAAAAAAAAGCTGTGTAAGTTTCCCTCCAATTTTGATACCCTGCCAAGATAAAGCACACAGCTGGGGGCTGGTATTCTCAGGCCCATTGTTATTGGGCCCTCCTCAGCCTAAAAATAGCCCGCAGTCATTGCAGAATTGGCGCATCCATTAGATGCGCCAATCCTGGAACTTTATCTGGCTAATCCTGTTTGCCACAGTGCGGTTGCAATATACGGGGTTAATGACTGCTGTGATTTGTCAAAACATCACAGCGACCACAAAGCTCTGGATTAGTAATGTACACCTGTCTATGGGACTTCCCCATTACTAATCCTGTAAGTAAAAAATAAATAAACACAAAACACAGAGAAAAATCCATTATTTAAAAAAACAAAAGCAAAAAAACACCTTTTCTCCAGTTTATTAACCCCCAAAATACTCCTGCAGTAACAAGAATGAGTAGAATAAGGTGGTACTTGCCCAAGTATAAGTAAAAAATATTTGTTTATTTCACTGTAATAAAAGCAAAACAGGTGTATGTGAGGAATGTGGTCATGAGTCCATGATGTCCCACGATGATCCTGGCTCTGCTTCATCCTGAGGTTGCAATAAGCAGTCACATTAGAAAATGCGACTGCTCACTGCGGCCTGTGGAACACACTGATGGAGTTGCAGATGTGAGAGCGGTGATGTCAGTGAGTTCACCTGAGCTCTCATTGCAGCTCCCACGGTACATCAGCTGTGACCTTTGGTAAACTCAGTGAGGAGTGGAGGAGGACCCAGCAGTTCCTGTGTTCTAGTAAACTCCAAGGCAGTGCTTTAAAATAATGGAAGCTACACAAAATATTGACACTTTGGGAACAATTTGGCCATTTTCACTTAGGATTGTACTCATGTTTGCTGCATTAATGGCTGTGTGCAGACTTATTTAGGCCATGTGCCCACTGGGCGTTTGTGATCCGTTTTTGGTGTTATGTTTTCGGTGCGTCTGCCAGCAAAGTGAATGGGAATTTCATTTTGCTATTCAGATGCTGCGTTTTTGACTGCTGCGTTGGTGGTGCGGAAAGCGCATCTAGAAAGTTATGAGTGTTTTTTGCTGCACTTTCTCCATTCTCAAAAAAAAAAGCACGTTTTTCTCACCACAAATGCTCCAATTACTTACTCTCCCCAGCGATCCCATGGCATGCTCAGGCGATGTGTTCCCTCTGGGCAAGGTACAGGATCAGTGACAAGTCAGCCTGAGAGTCACATGGCCAGGTCCTTTTGACTTCCCGCAGGTCCTGCTGGTGCCCGGAAGGCACACATCCCTGGACGGCGCAGACCTTGGAGAAGGTAATAAAGTGTCTGTGTGTCTGTCTGTGTTCCCCCTATGGAATACTGCGTTTTTTTTTGCTTTAAAAAAGCAAAAGTAGCATTAAAAAAAGACGCAAAAAAGCAACACAAATGGATAATACGTTTGTGCTGCTTTCTTGCGACAAAAGATGACCATTGGCATTGGCTATACAAGGAAGTTCACTTGCTTCATTTGTTGTTGGGGAGTTGAGATGAAAGCACCTCTGGTAAGGCCCAGTTACACATAGCGATATCGCTATCAACATCGCCGCAATGTCACAGGTTCTGAGACGTAGCAGTGACCTCGCCAGCGATATCGCTGTGTGTGACACTTAGCAGCGATCGGCCCCCCCGCTGGGAGATCACTGATCGTTAATGAATGGCCTGGACCATTTTTTGATCGGCGATCTCCCGCTGGGCATTCTGGATCGCTGTGTGTGACACAAGCAACGACCAGCGATCCCCATTCTGCGGCCAAGAACTTGACAGATCCCAATGACTGTCGGGTTGTCTGCACATCGCTGGGCCATCGCTGGTAAGTCTGCCTGTATGGCATCTCACTAGCAACGCGCCAGCGATCCCGGCCAGGTCGGATCGTTGTCAGGATCGCTGGTGCGTCGCTATGTGTAACGGGGCCATTACTCAGCTCTGCTAGAGAATGACTGGGTTTGAGGATGTGTAGAAGACCTCTATCAGGGGTAGGGAACTCCAGGCCTCGAAAGCCGCAGACAGTGCAGGTTTTCAGGATTTCCTTAGCATTGCACAGGGGTTGGAATCATCACCTGTGCAGGTGATTCAATTATCACCTGTACAATACTAAGGACATTCTGAAAACCTGCACTGTCTGTGTCTTTCGAGGCCTGGAGTTCCCCATTCCTGACCGATATGGACTGTTTTGTTTATTTTATTTTTCTTTCGCAATCAAGCTCTGTTCTGTAAAAGTCTTAAAGGGGATGTCTGGTCTAATGCCATAAGTTTGCAGTCCTTATTTGTGTCACTCTATGTAAACTTGTGAATCCTCATATCACATGCACTATGAGGTTTTGCCGGTTTCAGAACTGGGAACGGCAGTCCTACAGCCACAAGTATGTGATATGCAGACTCTCGACCAAAATCTAACTATAGGGAAGCGGCCTCACACAATACACTTGCATGGAGCGAGGCTGTGCTCTTTTAGTCTTATTCTTGGTGGAGTATGCATATTGCATATTCGCGGCCATGTGACCGCCATTCCAGTTCTGGAACCGGCAAAACCCCACAGTGCATGTGATGTGAGGAAACGGCCGCCGGCGACCTGACAGGCGATGGGAGCCATAGGCTCCCATTTTACTGCATTGCATTGGGTTTTGAGACACCCCAGCGGCAATGCCGCCTGTCAGCTCGCCGGGGCATCGCCGGAGGTGTCTCCCCGTGTAAACAGGTGGCGGCGATGCTGGTGGGCGCCAAAAACGTGCGCGCTCCTGCCAGTCACCGCCGACATCTCCGGTGTGATGGCACTTTTAGAGTAACTACAGGCTTATGGATTTGGACAACACCTTTCAGAGCTATCTATTATAAAATATAAATGGACCACAGCTCTGTGCGGGTTGTTACATGGCTATGATGGAAGATCCTGTATTTATCATCTGTATTCAAATCCTTTTCCTGCTGAAACTCTATTGTAAATGCACATTCAGGAGACATAACCTTATGACTTTGTGTTAGGAATTGATTTTTTTTCTTCTTTTCCTTTTTTACTGCATTCCTCTTTAATTACCCTGATTCTCATTTAACTGCAGATAACTCTATTATATTAAAAAGCATTTCCATGCAGCATTTCACATGAACTATTTTCACTTTGATTTGCACAAATATCGCTCTACAGAGCATGAAGAATTTAATGTAATTAATCCATTCTCTACAGAAGTGATACAACATACAGTGAGGAATGTCTGCTGCTTTTATGGACGTTGGTCGCCTTCGTTTCAGTAATCTGTTACGTTTAACATGGTGCAAGGAATTACACTATGTTTATGATGTCTGCTTAGCATTGTCCTGTGGGCTCGTAGATTAAATTTGTACATTGCTTTGGCAAACTGAAGCAATTTAAAGAAGCCAATCTGACAATTGTCTAAATAGGCACACATATTATCAGATATAGATCAGATAAACCAGCTGGGAGAAGAATATGTGACCTACCAATAGTATAAATGTGCCAGATTGCATATATGTGCATCATGGATATAAAACAAAATTGTTAGTAAATTTACTTTTTTGCTTATTTGTAATGGACAAATCCCAGCATGCGTATGAGTCTATCAGTATGATCAACCATCCTAAGCCATCTATATGGTCATGAAAGTCATAGGAAGGTGAATAAAATGATACCTTGATATCTGCAATTTGGTGTCTTATTGCATAGAAATCCATGGTTTACTTAATATGTAAAGGAAATGTTAAGATCTCTTCGGAGGACATAGATCATTCTAAGGGTGGAAACACACTCTCCTACTTAAATGCAAGTCTCTCGGACGAGATTCGGAGCAGTGACCCTGAACGGCCTCTCCCTGTCAGGACGGGAGTGTCAGCTTCTTGTGTTTTTGTGCAGCATCACACTCCCGTACAGAGAGGGAGAGGCCGTTCAGGGTCACTGCTCCGAATCTCGTCCGAGAGACTTGCATTTAAGTAGGAGAGTGTGTTTCCCCCCTAAGTATCTTCTTCTATAGCTTATTTTAATGCTTAGTGAATAGAGATGAGCTGACCCGTGTAAGGGTAGAGACACACAGTCAGTATTTGGTCAGTATTTCACATCAGTATTTGTAAGCCAAAACCAGGAGTGGGTGAAAAATGCAGAAGTGGAGCACATGTTTCTATTATATGTTTCCTCTGACTGTTCCACTCCTGATTTTGGCTTACAAATACTGATGTGAAATACTGACCAAATACTGACTGTGTGTCTAAACCCTAAGATCGACTTTAGGAGGTGGAGGTGGAATTTTTTTGTGTTCTGCTCAGGACCAAAACTTGACCAAAACCTAATTGGGCAGTTTAGCTCTTTCCCAGCCATAAGTAAACCACTTCCGAGGGTTGTAATTTGTAATTTGTTTTGTTTACAACACATTACACCCCATAACACTGATTTTTACCCCCAGTGCTTGCCGAGGAAGCGGCTTGCACTGGCTCGAGCACCAAGCATACTGGAACACACCGATGCACACTCGAGTGCTTTGGATACGTAAAGCACCCAAACTTGGGGCATGAACAGGTGCATTCATCTCCATTAGTGATGCTTCTGTATGTAAATTGCTGCATGTGTGACATCAGGCTCCATTCATGAAGGCTCAGCTTCGAGCAGATCGCTATGGTCCTAGCTTATGTGCAGTGTGCTGCCTTTCTATGTGCACTGGCTTCAACTTGAGCGGCACCAGCTCAGAGGAAAGTTAGCCATAGAAGGGCAGAATTCTCCATAGAAGATAGGACTGTGATGATCTGCTCACACCTGAGCTTACAAAAGCAGAACCTTATGTCACACATTTAGCGAGGGGATCAGCTCTGGAAGAAGACTCTTGGTAAGTTCTCTATCCCACCCAGAGATTTTAGCAGCTCATTTACATATTGAGAACAGGTTTCTCTGCAATAAGTTGTCGGATCATAGAGATGATGGTCTCTGTTCATTCCACTTACTATGACCTTCATGCCCATATACACGGTTTAGGAGGGTTGACCTTCAGACAGATTCCTGCTTAGACAGATAGATCCTTTTGATAGATTCCCTTTAATTTTGACATGTAATAGATATGTAATAGACAGCAGAGACAAAATGACCTTGCCTTTTATTTTGGGGTGGTTATTTTGGTTCTTTCACCTCCACCTTAGTGGCACGTATAAATCCCTGTATGCTGATATGGAAACATGGCTTTGTAGGGCACTGAGCAAATCTTCAGTCTACCTTTCCAAGTACTGCTGCCATGTTATGCTCTTGATTTCCCCCAGTAGTGGAATGTATGCCCATCATGTGCTGGTACCTGGGTTGCCAACCATCCATAAAGTCCAGGTCAGTCTATAAAAATGGGGCACTTTTTTGCCCTGTCCATAAAAAAATTCAAGGAATCTGATTTTCTTTTGATGTTTAAGAGAGTTATACATATTATAACTTAAGAAGCAGGTGGGGAAGTAAGGATCTCATGAGTGCTAGGTACAACACTTTTACTTATTTAAACAGCAGAAAAATTGTGTTCAGTGTACCTTACTGACAAATGGAAGGATACCAGAGTTCTCATGCAAAAATATAAAAGTTTAATACAATTCATCACATGAAACAGGGGATCCAAACATTGTTTATACATCAAAAAGGACAGGATATCAGGTAGTGTAAGGAGACAATGACACCAGGGGCACAGATACAACTACAGGGCAATGGGTTTAAACTTTTAAGGACCAAGCCTCATTTTTGCAATTCTGACCAGTGTCACTTTCTGAGGTTATAACTCTGGAACGCTTCCATTTATCCTAGTGATTCCAAGAACCGATTTTTCATGACATATTGGACTTCATGTTAGTAGTAAATTTAGGATGATATTTTCTGCATTGCTTTGACCAAATAATAACTTAACTATCATCATTTGACAATTTTCAGTGAATGCAGCTGATGTCTTCATTTCAGAATTATGGGCTGTGGACATGAATCGCTTATCAGAATTATTTATTATTATAGTTTTTCAATATGTCCGTAAAAAAATATTGGCTGTCTGCGTTTTTTTTTTTTTTTAGAAGCTATCCAGTAAATGTAAAAAGTCAAGTTGTCAACCCTGGCCAGTCCCGGTGGCGCTCCCCTTCTCCGGTCCCAGGTCCCATGTCGTATCAGCACCATCGTAGCATCACATCTCATCAATTCCCAATGAATTTTTTATGACTGAAAAAAAAAGAGAAGGTGGAACTATAGTTAATATATGCAAGGGATGGCACCATATTTTTCTTTTGATATCTGTAAATGAGAAAAACAACCTCCTGGGGCCATTTCCTTAGACCTATAGGTGCTCAAGACATGGAATCACATTTATATGCTAAATGATCACACGGAGAAATGTTAGATTTGCTGTGTTTGGACTTTTATTTTGCTTAACAAACCATTGCAGAGTTCTGTTTCTATGGTAACGGTGGCTACATTAGTGTATTTAAAGTGATCTTGACTCTAGTGACCTCTTACAGATTAATAGCGGCAAATAAAACTTCACTTGGCCGTAAAGTGCTTTTGAAGACATTTTATTCTTCATTTAAGCACTATTCATAGAAATGCAGGCTGAACCGACTTGACCCTGGTATTGTGGCTATGTAACTGTCTTTAATTTACAATCCTGTGTAAATGTTGCTAATGTTTTCAAATTAGCCTTCTGATATGTAGCGATGTTACTTAGCATTGTCTACTGCCGAGCAATGGCTCTGTATATCCAGACCACAGTCTATGACAAATGCTTGCAAGAGCAGAAAATTCTTCCCATCATTATAGGTTTCTTGTAATATATGTCTTCAAGACCTGAGTAAAGGCGCTAATTCACATTGGGGGCAAACTATATTGCATATAGCCAGCTATAGCCTATATCTTGCTGTACTATGCTGTTTCTGTAACACCCATTATTGTCTATGAGAGTCACACACATGCCATAGCGTAGCTCGTCTGTATCCATATCCTCACCTGGTAAGAGTTCTTCTCGCCTCAGGCATGAAAGGCCGAATGGGAATAATCCTTCAAGGTACTTTGAGCTCAATTATTGTTCCAGTGGTCATTTTATGATTATTCCCTGTGTCTTGGACTTATGGTAGCTTCGGTAGTATGAACTTCAATATACGGTAATTGGTTTCCCTTTAAAGAGAATCTGTCATCAGGTTTTTGCTATTTGAAGAGATCTGCCTATCAGTGGTGTGGACAGGGTTATATAGCTCTCACGAATATGGAGGCCTACATGGAACGAGACAACTAGTCATCTGGTGACAATCTCTGGCTGAAAAAACTGTGATTTTTATCAAAACTATACTAAGCAGCCCAATAAGTGACACATCACTCATTTTCTTTTTATCTTCGCCCGTCGTAAGCTTTACAAAGCCAGAACTGTATCTTCACTCACAAGTTTGGAGCCACATGTGCGGTGCAGGAAAATAATTATAAGATCTTGACGAGGTGGTACCTGTACACTTCCCGGTTACATAAGATGTTCCCCTCGGTCTCTGAGAACTGCTGGCGATGCAGATCCGAGGTTGGTACCTTGCTTCACATTTGGTGGAGTTGTGACAGACATAGGCCCTTATGGACTCGGGTGTTTGACAACTATACCCTAGTCACTGATCGGGATTTGGTGGGAAACCCGGAAGTGGCCTTGCTCTCTGTGTCACCAGGGCCCCTTAGCCTTCACAAGAAGGATATCCTTCGCTTCTACCTTTTCAGCAGTCAGGGCAGTTATTCTAAGATATTGGAAGTCTACCCTTTCACCCCCTATTGCAGAGTGGTACACTGAGATGGCTGAAATATGCAGGATAGAGGAGCTCTTGGTTGATTGCTCAGATTCCAGGAATAAATTCACTTTGACCTGGAATGAGTAGATTTTGTTTAGAGACTCCTCAAGGTTCCCTGAGCTTTTCACTTAGGTGATTGGTCCTACGAGTTTTTCTCATAAACCTCACACTCAACCATCTGCCCCCCATGCCCGAGAAGAGCCTCTTACCGATACCCATAGAGGGCTTGTGACTTAACTTCTGATTTCTGGCCAGGCAAAAGTTATGCACACAAGATGGCGCTGAGGAACTGGAGTGGCATCTGTAAAAGGTAAACCTGCCAAAAGGTGAGTGTATAACTGGGGCAGTGTACTTAGATGTAAAGTGCCACTCCAACTGTGAAAAAAATACTTGAGTGGTGCTTTAAAAGGTCACCTACAGCCAACAAGAAAGGTGAATTTATTCAAATCCAAAGTTTGGCTTTAAACACTTCAACACTAGCATTAATGAGCTCAGCATTAACTGTGTAGAGTTATATCTGGGTGTTTTATATAATGTAGGCTCTTGGTAATATCTGAAGTCTAAGTCTAATAGGTAAGTGACTGATGTCAGATGTTGCTCAATATTGATATGGACATCATCCGGGCGCCGCTCAGCATAGATATAAGGTAATTCGGCATCCAATCAGACGCCAGCAGTCGCTGCCTGATTGGCTGACGGCTTACTATTGTACATTTACGTTGAGCGGCGCCTGAATACGTACACACAGGGAAGCAGGGGAGGAATGAAGCGGTGGCGGCAGGCTCAGGCAATAGTGGTACTGTGTGTGTGTGTGTGTCTGACTGGCTGGCTAAGTGTGTGGCTGTGTGATGAGGGCTACAGAGGGATTTTGGGGGATGATGGGGGCTACAGAGGGATATTGGGGGATGATAGGGGCTACAGAGGGATATTGGGGGATGCTGATGGATGATAGGGTTGCAGATGGTTGATGGGAATATTGGAGGATTATGGGGGCTGCAGATGAATGATGGATGGACGACACAGTTTGGTTATGCTGGTTTGTGATCACAACTGCTGTACAGTATATAACAAATGTTCATTTTTTTTGTTCATCAATAAATGTGAATTCTTCTTCATGGAGATGAGACACCCCCGAAAATAAGACATGGTGCATCTTTGGGAGCAAAAATTAATATAAGATGGTGTCTTATTTTTGGGGAAACAGGGTAGTTGTATTCAAAGGATAAGAACTATTTTTAATAAATGGAGAGGAAGCGCACAATAGGGTCTTATCTGATATAATCAGTCAAATATAAGTATGGTCGCACTCACCTGGTCAGGTTGTGTGTGACACAACCACTAATAAACCAGACAATTGGATCCTGTTGAATGCAGCAATCAGCCAGAAGAGTTGTATAAATCATATGCGTTGATATAGGAATCCGGCTTGTAGATCGCTCTGTTCGAAGATTTGGTTAAGAAAATCACTCCAAGAACCTCAGAGCTTAAGACAAAGATCTTTATTCCTCCACAGACTCGAAGCGTTTCGTGTACCCACTGTACACTTCCTCAGGAGTTTAAGAATTACCTTAGGAGGATTGGTGCCAAAAGCTACATGTGGGTACCAGTTCTACACCTCCCATCAAAAGCATGGAGTATACCGAGTAGTAAAATAATATAAGCAGATATTCAGCAAAAACTATAGCAAATTGTGGGGTATTGGTTTGTCGTTTGGTCCAAAACACGTAAGCTTGTGAGCCACCACACGGCTCCCCACGTCACAAGTCCTATCCACTAAATTCTTATCTAAAGTGAGCAAAGGACACAAATAGAAAATAAATTTTCTTTCCACAGCAGATTCAGGTCAGACGACCATTACACTCAGTGCTGTGTGCAGCTTTGCCCAGGTTATAAATGAAGGCACTATGAATGCAAGACACCAGCCCCAATCACTAGCAACCTCCTTTCTCACAGAGGGAGTGACCACTGGTTGTCCTGCAAACACAATGGGATTCATATAGGGCGCAGTTCACACAGGTTTGCACAGTGTATGCCCAGCCTCTTACATTAGCCCCCATCTCAGTAGGCGGGCTGTTATGGCATTCAACACTGCCACCTGCCGGAACAAACGCACCCATATGGCCCAGGTGCACACAGCAACAAAAAGAGTGCAAGAAAAAACCACAATGACAGGTGCTGAAATTGTGGAAAATTAGTTTTAAACTATAGTAAATTGTGAGGTATTGGTTTGTCTTTTGGTCCAAAATACGTAAGCTTGTGAGCCACTACACGGCTCCCCACATCTCACAAGTCCTATCCACTAAATTCTTATCTAAAGTGAGCAAAGGCCACAAATAGAAAATACATTTTCTTACCACAGCAGATTCAGGTCAGACGACCATTACACTCAGTGCTAAGTGTAATGGTCATCTGCAGATATTCAGCAAACACCCGTTAGACTTTGGGCAAATTAACGGGGTAGAGCACACTATACCCACAGGTAACCATCAGCCTATAGAGAGGTGTAGACCATTACCACCCGCTCAGTACCAAACCACCAAAGACATGCTCAAAGAAATGAAAACTGCAGGGGTAATAAGAGACAGTTGTAGCCCCTAGGCAGCGCCTTTAGTGTTGGTTAGAAAGAAGGATGGGACCATGAGAATGTGCGTAGATTACCGGCAGATCAACCACATCAGACATAAGGACGCATACCCATTACCTAGAATTGAGGAGTCATTAGCTGCATTAAAATCTGCTAACTACTTTTCTACCCTTGATCTGTCTACTGGGTACTGGCAAGTTCCTGTGGCAGAGGCCGACAAGGAGAAGACAGCGTTTACTACTCCGATGGGCCTCTGTGAGTTCAATTCTATGCCGTTTGGACTCTGCAACGCACCCGGTACCTTCCAACGTCTGATGGAGAGCTGCCTAGGACATAAGAACTTTGAAACTGTCCTCCTGTACCTAGATGACATCATAGTCTACTCCAAGACATATGAGCAACATCTACAAGACCTGGCAGAAGTGTTTGAGGCCTTTTCCGGATACAGCATGAAAATCAAGCCATCCAAGTGCCACCTTCTCAAGCCAAAGGTACAGTACCTGGGACACGTTGTGAGTTCAGAGGGAGTAGCACCGGATCCTTATAAAGTCACCGTGATAAGGGATTGGCCAAGACCTACTAATGTAAAAGAAGTGAGGCAATTCCTGGGCCTGGTAGGCTATTATAGAAGATTTATCAGAGGATTCACAAAGTTAGCAGCTCCCCTGCAAAACATCCTGGTAGGACAGTCAAAAAGGTCTTCAACCCGTAATCCTCCTTTCCAGTGGAGTGAAGGGAGGGAAGACAACTTTAACAAGCTAAAGTGTGCACTGACAGGAGAAGAGATCCTGGCATACCCGGATTACCATCAACCCTGCATTCTGAACACGGATGCCAGCAATGTGGGACTGGGAGCAGTACTATCACAGAAGCGAGGAGGCAAAGAGAGAGTTATTGCCTTTGCAAGCAGGAAATTCCGGTCTACGGAAAGAAACCTCGAGAATTACAGTTTCTTCAAGTTAGAACTACTGGCAGTAGTTTGGACTGTAACCGAACATTTCAAGCACTACCTGGCAGCTGCAGAATTTACCATCTACACTGATAACAACCCGTTGACCCACCTGGACTCAGCAAAATTAGGTGCGTTGGAGCAGCGATGGAGAGCCCGGCTGTCTAACTACAATTTTGTCATCAAATATAGGGCAGGCCGCAAGAACGGGAACGCAGATGCCTTATCCCGGATGCCACACCTGAAAGACGTGGAAGAGGAACCGGAGGGGCTAGAAGAGATTGAGCTACCGGCCTTTCATCGTTCTAAGGTAAAAAAGTATCAACCCGGGATCTACCAAAGACAACAGGAGGCAAATCTCAACCCGTTAGCGCACCATGGATGGGCTGACACCCAAGATAGCGACCCACCTGTGAAGCTAGTGAAAGAACTGCTTATACAACAAGGTGCGTACCCTAATCAGAATGCTCCAGCTGAGACCCAACAACTCTGGAAGGAGAAAAGCAAGCTGTTCCTATATCAAGCTAAGCTCTGCAGAAGGCACACCAACCCTAAAACACATGAGTTGGGCTGGCAGATTATCATACCCAAGAGAGACGTCAAAATGGTCTTAGAAGCCTACCACAACGGTGCAGGTCATTTTGGATGGAAGAAGTTGGAACTGCTCTTAAGAGAGAGATTCTACTGGGTTGGCATGAGGAAATCAATTGAAGATTGGTGTAGAAAATGTGGCCCGTGCAACCTCAGAAGAAAAGATCAACAGAGAGCCCCACTCCAATCCATAGTAACCAAGCAACCACTCGAGTTAGTTGCGTTAGACCACGTCAAGTTGTCACCAAGCCGGTTAGGCTATGTCTATGCCTTAACCATCGTGGACCATTACTCTCGCTTCTTAGTGGTGGTACCCGTCAAGGACCTGACAGCGAAGACGGCTGCAAAAGCATTTCAGACACATTTCTGTAGACCTCACTGCTACCCGGAACAAGTCCATGCAGACCAAGGTCCAGCTTTTGAATCAGAGATTTTCCAAGAATTCTGCAATATATACAGCTGTAAGAAGATGCTCACGACAGCCTATCATCCCCAAACCAGTGGCTTATGCGAGAAGATGAACCATATTGTGATTGACCTGTTGAAAACCTTACCAGAGTCAGAAAGAAATCAATGGCCAAAGAAATTACCCGATTTGGTAGACTTGTACAACCATGTCCCGATGAGTTCTACAAACTGCACCCCAGCCTACCTTATGCGTGCAAGACCCAGTAAACTGCCAATTGATTTAGATATGGGAATTCTGAAACCAGACGCAGAAGTTGAAGAATCCAATTGGGATACCCAACGTCAGCAGCAGTATCGCCAAGTACAGGAGTGAATAGAGAAAAATCTTCAGCAAGCTAGAGCAAGACAAGAGAGAACCTTTAACCAACGTGCTCAAACAACCCCATTACAACCTGGTGAGCAAGTTCCGAAGAGAAAGAGACGCACCAACAAATTGGATAACCAGTGGGAAACCACCCCATATACAGTCTTACCATCCAATTTAGACACTGCTAAAATATGTCTAATCAGCAAAGACGAAGGAAGAACGTCAGCAGTTGTGTCAAGAGACCATCTCAAACTGTGTACTGAAACCCTGAAGACACCAGAAGTAACCATACCCATACAGGTCCAACCTGTCAAGAAAGAAGAGGTAGTATTCCATACCATCTTAGGAGATTTCCTGGGTGTAAAAGGGCTGCGTCAGGCCCAACCCACGGTCCACTGTTCACTTCCAGGCCGGCCAAGGTCTGAGGAAAGGAGTATGAGAAGCAGAGGAACACATCCGGGACACAGAGTTACCCTATAACTCACCCGGTGAAGCGCAAAGACCGGATACCAGATCCGCAATTGTGCCTGACACAAGCAGCACAGAAAACACCAGATAAGTGAAGAATATATATCTTTACTGTACCACAGCAAAGCAACACGGCGGGGTCAGAAACACAAAATTAAGACTCAAGCTGCCTAGCAAGTGGGTACTCGTGAGGGGAGACAGGGCCAGCAGCTTAGCTAAAGCGGCAGCAGGGTCACACACAAAGCACAAGAGTAGGAAGCCAAGGACCCGTTCAGGGTGGGAGCAACCTGGGCCTGATACAGACTCCGTGGACAATATCTACTGAACGACATCTGCAGTAAAGACTTGGAAAACTACAAAACCGTGAGTCTGTGTGATCCTTGTGCTCAAATCCTGCGTTCCCTCACAAACAGCTATCATCTCCATCACTACCCCAACTATGCACCATCTACAGACTATTATCATCACTGCCCCCGGGGAACCAGGCTCTGCCCGCAGAGAGCCATTACATCACCGGCTGCCAAACATCATCCCCTGAGGTTCTGCAGCAGCGGTGGTCACCCTGACCACAACCCGTGGGTGGCAACATGACAAACTCCCTGTAAATAACCCCCATTACTTGTGGGCTCGGGACACGGTCCGGACCAAGGACCGTCGTGATACCCCTGTGATGCCTTGGTCCGGTACCGAGTAGCCCATCCCAGTGGGCTCCACAACTGTGAAAAGCACAATAGAGGGGAGATTACTATAAGATGTAGATCAGAATGGGGTACATTACATGGATTGGCCTCCCCTCTCTGGACAGGAGCGTCAGCTCCTTGTTTTTCTAAGCAGCTCCACACTCCCGTCCTGACAGTGGAGGTTCCAGGTTACTCATCCGTGACACGTGATTCCAGCCTAAGATGAGGACCAGGATTGGGAACATTACTACAAGAGGAGGACCAGGAGCGGGATGGGGACATTACTACAAGAAAAGGACCAGAATTTACTACACATTAGCACATTACTACAGGAAGGTGACTAGGATGGAGCCAATAACTACAAGATGGGAATCAGGATCAAGAACATTACTATAAGATGTGAATTAGGATGGGCCACATTACAAGGTTAGGACCAGGATGAAAACATTGCTACAAGACGGGAATCAGGATGGGGGACATTACTATAAGATGAGGATTAGGATGGGGGACATTACTACAAGATGCGATCAAGATAGGGGACATTACTACAAGAAGAGGATTAGGATGGATATATTACTACAGTGTGGACATTACTACAAGAAGAGGACTATGATGGGGACATTACTACAAGCAGAGGAACAGGATGGTGACATTACTACAAGAAGAGGACTATGATGGGGACATTACTACAAAAAGGGGATCAGGATGTGGTCATTACTACAAGAAGAGGACCAGGATAGGGAAATTCTACAAGAAGGCGACCAGGATGGGGGACATTAATACAAGAGGATCAGGATGATAATCTTGCTACAAGTAGGAGACCAGAATGGGGACATTACTACAAAAAGGGGACCAGGATGGGCACATGTGTAGAAGGCGACCAGGATGGTCATATTACTTCAAAATGAGTATCGGCATGGGGCACATTACTGCAACATATTGGACAAAATTACTACAACCTCTGGCAAAAATTCTGGAATCACTGGGCTCAGAGGATGTTCATTCAGTTGTTTAATGTTGTAGAAAAAAGCAGATCACAGATATGGCACAAAACTAAAGTAATTTAAAATGGTAACTTTATGGCTTTAAGAAATATTAAAAGAAATCTAGATAAAAAATGTGGTAGTCAGTAAGGGTACCTTTTTTCAGACCAAGCAGAGGGAAAACCATTATGGAATCACTCAATTCTGAGGAAAAAATTATGCAATCACCCTGTAAATTTTGATTCCCAAAATGAACACCTGCATCAAATTAGATCTGCTTGTTAGTCTGCATCTAAAAAGGAGTGATCACACCTTGGAGAGCTGTTGCACCAAGTGGACTGACATGAATCATGGCTCCAACACGAGAGATGTCAATTGAAACAAAGGAGAGGATTATCAAACTCTTAAAAGAGGGTAAATCAACATGCAATGTTGCAAAAGATGTTTGTTGTTCATAGCTAGTTGTCTAAAATCTGGACCAAATACAAACAACATGGGAAGGTTGTTAAAGGCAAACATACTGGTAGACCAAGGAAGACTTGAAAACGTCAAGACCGGAAACTTAAAGCAATATGTCTCCAAACGAGGAAATGCACCGCAAAACAAATGAAGACCGAATGAGAGGAAACTGGAGTCAATGTCTGTGACCGAACTGTAAGAAACTGCCTAAATGAAATGGGATTTACATACAGAAAAGCCAAACAAAAGCCATCATTAACACCTAAACAGAAAAAAACAAGGTTACAATGGGCGACGGAAAAGCAATCGTGGACTATGGATGGATGGATGAAAGTCATAATCAGTGATGAATTGCGAATCTGTATTGGGCAAGGTGATGATGATTGAACTTTTGTTTGGTGCCGTTCCAATGAAATTTATGAAGATGACTGCATGAAGAGAACATGCAAATTTCCAAAGTCATTGATTATATGGGGCTGCATGTCAGGTAAAGGCAGTGGGGAGATGGCTGTTATTGCATCTTAAATAAATGCCCAAGTTTACATTGATATTTTGGACACTTTTCTTATCCCATCAATTGAAAGGATGTTTGGAGATGATTAAATCATTTATCAAGGTGATAATGCATCGTGCCATAGAGCAAAAACTGTAAAAAATTCTTTGAAAGAAGACACATAAGGTCAATGTCATGGCCTGCAAATAGTCCGGGTCTCCATCCAATTGAAAATCTTTGGTGGAAGTTGAAAAAAATGGTCCATGACAAGGCTCCAACCTGCAAAGCTGATCTGGCAACAGCAATCAGAGAAAGTTGGAGCCAGATTGATGATGAGTACTGTTTGTCACTCATTAAGTCCATGCAACAGAGACTGCAAGGTGTTATAAAAGCCAGAGCTGGTGCAACAAAATACTAGTAATGTATTGGAGTGTTCTTTTGTGTCTTTGTTTTTCATGATTCCATAATTTTTTTTGCCAAGGGTTGTATATGGTGTGAATGTTTTTTTTTTTTTTTTTTCATTTACCATTAAAGATGCTGTTTTATATATAAACTAAAATAAACAAAATATGTGCACATTTCTTATTACCACTTTTGTAAGGACTCAAGCTATAAACCTTAAAGGTACATAGAAAAAATATGGTATCACTAAAAATGTCACTTTGTGCTTCAAAGGATATGGCTCCCAAATTAATTATTATTTCTATATGTGGCCCATATACCCAGCTGAGTGTGAGACTCTTCCCTAGACTATGATATTTTGTGAAGGTGCAATATTTTGGAAACAGAGGGGTTGCTCTTAGTTTCCACATGTGTGATGGTCCAGACATAAGACCGCTTTTGGAGCATTATCCAAAAAAAATTAAAAGCAAATGTGATCGAAAAACATATGCGGCTTAAGTCTTATCAGCATTACAGAGACAAATCAAACATTATAAATATGATTTCATATGTGCTTCAGAGATGGAAAGCAGCGCTGGGATAATGATGTGCAATGTGCAGTGCTGATGTCCCAGAGGGTCGTGGTGCTGGAGCTGCCAGTCAGATGTCTGGATTCGTTTAAACAATTATGTTTTACACACACAAATCAGATGTGAATTTATAAAAGCAGCAGGAGTTCTTTGCTAGGGTTTCCACACCCTCTTCCTCTTAGAGTTAAACATAGGGAAAAAATATATGCATATGTGTTTCCACCCTTGCTATATGATTACGTGCATAACTGTTCTCCATGGACCACGGCAAGTAGGGTACATCTGAAACTTGCATTAACGCAGGATTGTGGGATTCTGACCTTTTGCCAGACTGCACAATGCCCCCAGGGATGTTCCTCTGAGGGTCAAGTTTCTTCTCTTGTAATATGTTTCTTTCAGTCTGTTGGGGCTCAGATTAGGACCTGCACATTAGGCTATATGGGGGAATTTAAATCCGGATTGCTTTTGGCTGCGTTGACATTTTTTGCTAAATTTGTCAAAGTATCACGTGATGTTTGATACATTTAAATATATTACACTTCTGTCTATTAATGTAAATTCACTTTTTTTAACCAACTACGAGAATGAGTTTGTGAATTAAAAAAAGTCATCATAAATTAGGTTAAAACTGGGAAAATGCTAGATAATTGCCTCTGTTTGACAACATCCAAATCAAATTGACAGACTTAAGGCCCCGTCACACAGGGCGACATCGCCGTCTATTACATAGGCGACGTAGGGGTGTGGCCTATCGGCGGCGAAATCGCCCCTACGTCGCCTCATGTAAAGGGGCAATGTCGGCGGCGCCGGGAGGTCTTCTGGTTTCAGAGCAGTGCTCTGAAACCAGGCGACCGATCTGGGGCTATGTGCAGTCATCGCCCCATGTAATCGGCCGCCGGCGACCTGTCAGGCGATGGGAGCCATAGGCTCCCATTGTCCTGCATCGCCGCTGGGATTTTCAGACACCCCGGCTGCGATGCCACCTGACAGCTCGCCGGCGCGGGGCTGGGGATGTTGCCCCGTGTAAATGGGGGACGGCGACGCTGGCGGGGCGCCAAAAATGTGCCAGCCCCGTCGCCAGGTGTGACAGGGCCTTTAAAACAAATATATTGAAAATGGTGTTTGAATTTAGTAAATATGTCTAAAAAGTAAAAATAACACCAAATGCAACCTTACCATGGCTTGGGAACAATCATACTGGATTCAAGCAATGATTTTAGGCTTGGATACTGTACATGGCACAAAGGATTGGCCATTACAGTCTTATTGCGTTCATCGTATGTTACAAAGCAAGTCTTCTGGACTACCTGGGTCTTTTCATCAAGCATAGTATAACATATATGTTATTTGTTTTTATAGGACTAGTTTCACGCTTCTGACAATCCTTGTGGTATTGCAGACCCCAATATCCAGAATGGCATTGTCTACTTGAAGTGACCGGCAGTAAGGCCGCGGGTGTGTGTTTATGATCTGCTTCAACAAAATCCCCATACTCAGATTTAACGGGAGGAAACATTTTTTTACTATTAAACATGGTGATAACACATTCAACTGGTTTGGCTGCACACATAAGGAAGGTTGAATACCCTGATGTTCAGCTCCGGATGCACGGCAAAAACACAAAAAAACAATACTGGCAATCTCTTTCCCTAGCTTTCCCTCAATGTACGTTACCAGTCTATAACAGCAGAAGGTGTAGCTCCCACGTCGCAGGCCTTGGGTCTACGGTGGCGATTCCAGGGGAAGCGATGAAGGAGGGGTTTCCTCAGTCCTCTCCACAGGTACCGATTTATAGTCTCTCAGTCCGAGGAAAAAAAGAAAGGAAAAAAAAAGATATAACTTTTGAAGATGGCTCCCTTGTGTCCGTCACAGTCTCTGAATATGCTCTGGGAGTGCGATGCTCTGCAGTCAGGTTAGTCTCATGGTAACAATGTTCTGCAGCCTGGAGGTTGTCGCCACGACTTCCGCGGCGTGATCTTTCCAGCAAGGTGTCGCAAGGAAGCCCTCGAGAGAGAGACACCCACAGGCAGGTCTGTCCTGATCGAGCTCTGTCTCCTTCTCTCTTTCCCGCACTTTTTCTTCCTGAACACACGGCTGTTGTGGGAGGGGATCAGCAGTTGGTGTAATTTTTTCTGCAGCAATTTCAGCACTTGTCCACAAAGGGGCAGTATCGGACTGTGTAATGTCTACTTCAGTGTCCATTTCAATAATAATACAGTCAGGGCTACCCACTCCGTTACATACTGACCCAGGCTTAACAGCAGCAGAGGCATATAGGTTCCCTGAGTTAAGGTCGCCATACATATTTCATGGCTGTCGGCCAAGAGATGGTTCACCCAACTCTCCCATACACAGGAGAGTTCATTCGGTCCAACACAACTGTGAGAGCCACTGCCAAAAATGTTTGACGGCAATTTATCTCCAAGAGACAGTGTGATCAGCAGTCCAATATCGGACATGCCAGATCAGTACTTATACACGTTAGACTAATGGACAAACCCATAGTTATTAGTGAGTTTGGCTGACATTATTCTAATATATAGGGGGAGCTTTAGAGTCAGAAGATCCATGTCCATATTGGTCCTCGGCAGGACTGTGATTTTCTAAAGTGTTAACCAGGCCATACTGAGCGCTATAACACTTATTTCAACTGGCTGACACTATACCAAACCAATTTTTCATTAGTTTATTGGCGGTTGCCCAACAGCTCCCAATTACTTAAATTACTGTAGCCACTCTGGAGTCTCCGCTGTCTCTGTTCGGTTTTGCTGACAGATCTTCCACCCACTATGGGTAACACTGCATTCAAAGTATTTTGCATGAACTCACAATATACTACAGGCTTTGCTAAGAGTTTGTTTTCAACCACTGGGACTGGATTTTTTAGGAGGATGCTGGAAGTGGTCAGAAAACATTCATCCCGGATACATGGGTGTGCTTTCTGGCCCAAAGAACGAGATCTCCTAAGGTCCCTGCTTCACTGAAGCTCCAACAGGTTTACCCTGTCTGTCTCCATATGACACTCTAAAGCGTTATTGCCACCATTTAAGGTGATAGGATTGGTGATAGTTGTGGATACTGGTGCCCCACCTGTTAGCTCCTCATGTAGACAGGTGACTGATTTAACTCTTTAAACTAACCCCACTGGAGCCTGTGTCCAAATTTGAAGAAAAGGCACAAAGGAGGACAATGCAGTGGTGACTAAAATGTATTAAACAACTAATAATACCCGCTCCTAGACAAAACTGTAACAACATCCATTTTAAAGGTCAGAATCTAAAAATCAAAGCATGTTCTTAGTACACAACATGCATTCATTGACTCTAGAAGCCATGAACAGACATTGCATAAACATAATAAATAAGAGCACATTAATAAGGATCGATATGTAATATTGTTCATGTAATATCCTGCTGGATGATCCCCCTTAAATGAAAGGAAAACAATTCACAATCCAGACTGTTTTATGGAGCATGGAGAGATTCTGTGCACTGTTAAATCTGATCTAACTAGTCCCAGAGAAGCCATTTAATGTAAACCTTATCTGGGCAAACTGCTTAGTATGTCTGACCTCGTCACCCTGTATGACATACATAATTCATACATTGTGAAGTGCAGCACAATGGCATCTCCATTAGGATTTTAGACTCTGAACCTCTCCCGCTCTATAGCACGAAACAGGAAAGGAGCCGACAAAACCACCATTAATGTGAGGAAAATTACAGGTGTGTCTTACTTTCCATAAACTGTGCGACCATGCTGAACAATATTCTATTCAAAGCAAAATGAAGCCTTCATTCAGCAGGAGCGTTCATTAGAACTGTGTGCCCATCGTGTAGCACATATGATCGTAGTCTGCACATTTTATGGTTCTCTAAACTACTAAATAGCAGTTTCTATATCGATGTATTATGGTGAACTGTAAAAAAACAAAATACCAGCTGGCTGCTAATAATATTCACTTGTGTACCTATATACAACATATGTCTGTAAGTTATCAGTAAGCAGTCTCTTACATGCCCAATGTACTTGAAAAAGTGGGTTTTACTGTACCACTGACTTTACATTTTGTAAAGCTTAAAGAGGACCTTTCACTTGCTTAAAAATAAATATTTATAAAAATCACTGAGCCCCCCTGATTCTTCAGCTCTTTTCCTTTTTGTGCTGCCTCAATCCATTGCAGAGCTATACACATTGGATTCTTTAGGAGGGCGCTATGTGAAATCTCTGCTTGTGGTTCAACTGCAATATCTCAAAGATTATTATGGACCCAAAGACGTGCGCTGCTGAACAATGAAAGTCTATCCATAGTTTCGTTTGGATACTTTATTAGCGTACGTGTTTCATAGCCATCCAGCTACTTCCTCAGGGCAAACATCCTTTGCCCTGAGGAAGTAGCTGGATGGCTATGAAACGCCTAGACTAATAAAATATCCAAAAGAAACCATGGATATACGTTCATTGTTCTGCAGCGCACGTCTTTGGGTCCATAATAATCTTTGAGATATTGCTGTATACACCAGTGGATCAGTGCAGCAGCCTTTGACGCTCAAGTGGTGGTTGTGACCAGCTCACAACCGGATAAGGTGAGCCTTAATAAGCGCACTATTGGTTTTGTGAATGTCAGATAAGACCCTATATTGCGCTTCTTTGTTATTGTGGTTCAACTGGGCATTCCTTTGTCTTTTTTGGGGACATGCGCTTTCACCCCTCTCAGCTGCTGTCAATCACACTTCAGCAGCTGATCTTGCAGTCTATCAGTCTCAGACACTGCCGAGCTGAGTCTGGGAAAGAGGGGTGAAAGTGCATACCCGCAGGAAAGACTTTGAAAAAATACCCAGTTGGAGTGCAAAGTAGAAATTTCACATACTGCACTCCAAAAGCAACAAATATGAATATCTCTGCAATGGAGTGATGCAGTGCAAATCAGAAAAGAAGAGCAGAACCAGGGAAGCTCAGTATTTTTTGCATAGTGTAAACTCAAATTTTTTTGAGCAAGTGACATGTTCTCTTTAAATTGAACTTGACAGCAGATACAGTACATGCTGTCCAATCGATGGGCAGCATGCGTCAACCACTGGCTGTATGAACTCAGCCAGGTATGTTTGAATCTGAAATACTGTTTCAGAGAATAACATACTTTTTGCCAGGGACTGGAGACTATTGGGACAGGCAGATCCCAAGTGGCTTCTCCCCTCCCACTAACCTGGATTGACGGGTCTCTGCCAATATGCTCGCGCAGGCAGCATTTCTGAGTCAAACATACCTGGTTGAGTTCATACAGCCCATGTCTAATGCATGCTACCCAGTCCACGAGCAGCATTTATCAGTTGTCGGGTTTTTTTTTTTCTTCCAACTTTGATTTTTATTAATTTTTTTTTTAAGTCATATCAACA
>JARQOC010000012.1:53591422-53703137 GCA_033576535.1 Allobates femoralis
CAACAATCAGAACAATACCAAATGTGATTTCATAATCATAAGTCCACATTACATTTTCCAATATCAAAATTCAAGAACATCAACATATATCCTCCATATATTACAATTGTTGTGAGTCCATGGAGAGATCCCATATCTGCCAAGTCTGGGTAAATTTGTCCATTGTGTTATGAAGCGTGGCGGTCAGTTGTTCCATTGATTGGAGGTCCTTTATCTGTATAAGCCAGTCGGACAACGAAGGTGGAGCCCTCTTCCTCCAATCGAGGGATATCGGGCATTTTGCTGCCGTAAGAAGAAGCATTAGGAGTTTGCTCTTGGGTTTATTCAAGCTCAAAGGGAACAGATTTAAGAGGTATAGAGCCGGGTCTACGGGTAGAATATGACCCATAACCCGTGTCAACACTGTTGCTATTGACCCCCAAAAGCCTCGGATTATCGGGCAGGACCAAAATAGATGGTATAATGAGGCATTTCTCTGGTCACATCGCCAACAATTATCAGGTATTGCCGGGTTGAACTTATGAAGCATCTCGGGGGTGTTATACCACGTCATCAAAATTTTCATCTGATTCTCTTTGTATAGGGTATTAATTGACGTTCTGAAGGTTCTCTCCCATATCACCTTCCACATCGAATCAGAGATTTCCCGTCCTAGCCATGTTTCCCATCGTGTCATATAGGCATGTTTGAGGGGACCTTGGATACTTCGAGAGTTCAAAATAGCATATATATCTGATATTAGACCCTTTGTAGAGGGTCCCCGAGAGCAAAGGGTTTCAAATTGGGTTGGTTTAGTATATTTATTAACTCCCATGATCGACGCGTGGTAGTGAATTATTTGTCGGTACGAAAAGCCAAGGGTTACCGGTAATTTATAAAGCGAGCATAGTTCGGTAAAAGAGCGTATTTAGTGGGTAAGTGGGTTTAGTATATCACGGAAACAAAAGAGGCCTGCTTCTGCCCATTTTCGCATAGTAGCAGAGTCCATGGCTCCCGAAATGTGTGGGGCTATACAAGAAAGGGGTCAGAGAAGAGGTGTGTGTCGCCATCTGAAATTTAATCCTGCATCTATCCCAAATGCCTCTGGTGAAAGACATTGGTCCCAACAACATTTTGGAGGGAATCTCCGAGGGTTTGCCCCATATCAATGAAGCAGGGTGGTATGGAGCTAGCCATAATTGTTCTACCTCTGACCATCTGGTATAAGCTGACAATGTCGTCCAGTGAGACAAATGGCATAGGTGCGTAGCGTAGTAGTATAGTAAAATATCTGGGCATGCAACACCTCCCTGTCGTCTTGGCGCACAAAGGACCGAGGCTGGTATTCGATGTCTCCCCGAATGCCAGATAAACTTCATTAAAAACGACTGGATTCTTTTTAGAATTACTACGGGTACTTTTACTGATAATGTTTCAAATAGGTATAAAAACCGGGGTATAATGGACATTTCCACAGCTGATATTCTCCCCAAGAGCGAAATTTGTAGGGATGACCATTTTTTAAGCTGAGCTTCTACTTTCTGAATGAGGGGTGGGAAATTAGCTTGGAATATTGTTTTGTAGCTAGAGGTCATATTGATCCCCAGGTATCGGATGGATGTTGTGCGCCATGTATATTTATATAAACTTTTAAGGAGATGAAGTTTAGGTTCCCGGGGATATTTATGGGCAGTGCTTCAGTTTTTGTAGAGTTGATTTTATAGCCTGATAGTTTAGCATAAGATGCGATAGTGGCCTGTAGGTTAGGGAGGGAGGCTATAGGGTTTGTCAAGGAGAGTATAACATCATCTGCGAACAGGGCGATTTTGAATTGTTTACCTTTAAGCTGGATTCCCAATATATCCGGGTTCAGTCTAATTTGCGCAGCTAATGGTTCAATACTGAGGACATACAACAGAGGAGAAAGGGGGCATCCCTGTCGCGTTCCATTTTTTTATGAGCAGGTCTCTGGAATGTGCGTGAGGAAGGCGCACCAGAGCAGTGGGTGATGAATATAGACCTTTCAGAGCCGTAACAAAAGGTCCCGACAGGCCAAAGTGGTGAAGAGAGTGGAACATGAATGTCCAATCTAGCCTGTCGAAGGCCTTCTCAGCATCTAAACTTAACAAAAGGGCCTCCACCGCTCCTCTGTTGGTCACCTCGACCAAGTCTAGGATACGTCTAGTATTATCCCCCGCCTGTCGGAAACGTATAAATCCTACCTGATCCTTGTGTATTAAATGTGGAAGCAAGGACCCCAGCCTCTCTGCCAAAAGCTTGGTGAAGATTTTCAAATCAGAGTTTAACAGACTGATGGGGCGATAGCTTGCACATTCCATCGGATCTTTGCCCTCCTTTGGGATTACAGTAATATATGAACGAAGAAGTGAGTCGGGTATCATCCCCCCCTCCATGAAATGATTAAACAGATTTACCATATGTGGGGATAGCATATCTATGTAGGTTTTATAGTAGAGATAGGGCAACCCGTCTGGACCCGGTGCTTTACGATTCGGTAGATTTTTCACTATTGCCGCAATTTCATCCGACGTAATTTTCTGGTTTAGTTCGTCTAAAGCAGACTGGGATAGTTTAGGTAGGTGGCATGATGAGAGGTAGTTGTCCAGAGATTGGTTTTGTTCACCTGGGGGTTGATGTGATGGGGGGAAAAGAGAGTAGAGGGAAGAATAAGAATCATGGAAAATTTGAGCTACTTTAACCGGGTCATAATGGATCACACCTGTCGGATCCTTAATACCGTATGGGGAATTATTAGTGGCCTGATCCCTCAATCTCTTAGCCAACATCGTGTGTGCCTTATTGCTGTATTCATAGAATTTCTGCCTAGAATATCTAAGAAGGGTCTCCACCTTATTATGGGAGATGGTTTTCAGTTGGCTTCTCAGGTCCACTATTTCTTTAAGAAGCGATCTGGTCGGGTGTGTCAGTAGTCGCGCCTCTGCTTTCCTTAATTCCCCTTCTATTTTCAGGTATCGGGATTTTGCATCCTTTTTAATCCTAGATGATAGTGCAATGCACTCACCCCTGAAAACCGCCTTATGGGCTTCCCATAGGACAGACAATGACGGAGAAGTGGGGGTGTTTTCTGTAAAGTAGTTTACAAGGGATTCCCGCAGTTTGTCTCGTGTAATTTTATTAGTGAGAAGGGACTCATTCAGTCTCCAATGATTCAACTTAGGTGGAACTGGCATCAATTTGAGATCTATTATCAAAGGGGCATGGTCCGTCCATGTTATAGTGCCAATGGAAGCTGATAACAATGAGCGAACTGAAATCACGTCCCCAAAGAAATAGTCTATACGGCTATGAGAGCCATGCGGATGTGAGTAAAACGTGTATCTCCTATCCGTCGGGTTGTCAATGCGCCATAGGTCATATAGTGTGTATCTACGAATAAGTTTCCGAAAGTCAGTGGAGACCCGTTCTGTCAATTTTGCATTACTGGAAGGTTTATGGACCAACCTGCCTCCAGTCTTGGAAAATGCCATATTAAAATCCCCCCCAATTATTTGGGCCATTCCCCGATCAGGGTGTAAACGGGCTAATACTGAGGTTACAAACTTTACCTGGTTTGTGTTAGGGGTATATAGGTTGCACAACATAATTGGTGTTCCTCCTATGCTCCCATATACAATGACAAATCTGCCTTGAGGATCTATATCAGTTTTTGTTACCTGGAGTGTGCAATGACGGGAGATCAAGATCGCCACTCCAGCCGTTTTGTTCTTAGCCGTGGCTGAGAAAGTAGTAGGAAACCAATGGTGTGCAAATCTAAGGGAACCCGAAGTCGTAAGATGTGTCTCCTGTAAAAATACGATATCCGCTTTGGACTCCCGCATTTCCCGTAGCGTCAGCCTTCTTTTTAGGTCTGAGTTTAGACCTTTTACATTAAGAGAGAGTAACTTAACCATTGTAAAATATGGGTTTTCTCAAAGCTTTTAAAAGGAGATATACAGTATATAATGTCTTGGCGGGATTGTAGACTCCGTGAGCGTTGTCATGTGGGCTTGGCTGGTATGGAAAAATTAGGCATGTACTGTATATCAAAACAATAATAGTATAACCAAACTTTGAAAGAGTGAGAAAGACAAAAAGAAAAAACAACAACATCTTCATATTGTAGGACAATAACATGTAGTCCCAGAATGAGAGTCGGACACAGTATGGCATCAGTCGCCAAAGTCAGCTACCTAGAGCTACTGTACCACTTATTAAGTCTTAGGACCTGTAATACAACTCTCATCTGTGGGGGTACACGTGAGAACCTCAAGAACAATTACCATAGAAAGTCCCCCCCCCCTCAAGAGCTGTCTATTCTCGCCCAGAGGCCCAGATGGGTATATATAGATTCCCACAACTAAAACAGACATGAAAGAAAATATAAGCATAATAGCCAGGCGTTAGATAATACAGTCACCAATCACGCCGGGTCTCGTCTCCTGGGGAGCCTCCTTGTCGTTTGACGAGGTGTGGATTGTTGCCATGTTTGTTGTAGTGGGGGCAGTCCCTGCGATACGGACCAGTCGGGTAGGTCTGGCCTTTCGATGGTCAGTGTACGGCAGAAAGACACCAGATCATCTGGATTTCTCAGAGTGGCCACCCTTTCTCCCCTCTTAGCTGAGAGGCTAAAGGGAAGCCCCACCGATAGAGAATATGATTGTCTTGTAGGATGCTTAACAGTGGTCTCAGTGCTCTGCGTTGCTGTAAAGTAATCCACGAAAGATCCTGATATAGTTGTATTTTCATATTATTGTGGGTGATCTGCTTGAGCTGTCTTGCCTTTGCTATGATGTCTTCTTTCAGGGAAAAGTCAGTAATCCGGCAGATGATATCTCTAGGATTGCCCGTCATGGTCTTTGGTTTCAGGGCTCTATGAGCTCTATCCATTTTAATCGGATGGTCAGCTGGGCGGCGTAGCACTGTGTTGAAAACATTTTGTAGGGTACCCGCTACGTCTTCCACCTCTCTCGTCTCTGGGATCCCTCTGACCCTGATGTTATTTCGGCGTCCCCTATTGTCCAGATCCTCTATGTGTCGCTGGAGATCTCTTATAATTGAGGCTTGAGCAGCCTTCTGGGATTGGAGGTGCCGAATGACCGCCCTGGCCTGGTTATGGTCTTCCTCAAGTTCGTGAACCCTTTGGGTCAGAGCCACCATCTCCCGCCTTGTTGCTGCTAGTTCTGAACGACAAGTCTCTTTGAACTGTGCTACCATCTGTTTGAAGTCGTGCTTGGTTGGCAGCAGTTGCACGTATCGCCACCAGTCAGAAGGGGGCGGAGGAGGGTATGGGTATTCCCGGGTGAGGTGTGGTGGGCCAGGTTCCTGATTCATATGATCTCCTCCTGAGTCAGTTGACAGGGACCCAGAACCTCCAATCAATTCTCTGTGCTCCAAGGGGGCACCACGGGCCTGGCGTGGTGATCGAGACGATCTCTGCGGGCGACTGGGTTCCTCCAAGGCCTGAGTCGCCCAGTTGTACCTGTCCAGGTAGAGCTCCATCTGTCCCCATCTGAGAGATCAGCAAAGTCTCTCCGGAAGTTCTCAGCATCTGAGGGTCCCTCATATTGGGCAGAATTGTCTAGGTTCCTCGTGCCCCTTTCTGACAGGGTATCCGGTTTCTCACTAGGCTCCACCGTCATCTCAGGTGGGAGGAGGGGTGTGCTGGGGTACATATCCTCTTCTCCCTCTCTATCATCTGCATTGGAGCTTCCTTCACTTATAGGGTCATAGTGTAGCTTTATTGGGATCAGTACCGGAGTACAGTCTTGCTGGTTATCAGGGAAAGGGTCCTTATGACTAGATCCTGGCCAGGGCAGAGTGTCAGGTAGAAGGATCTGCGAGTCATTAGTTGCCTGGGGCCCTGCCCCCTCTACTGGAGAGATGTACATCAGGCTGTGCTCCTCTTCACTCCCCCTCCCCTCCAGATCACCCAGCACAGGAAAGCCCTGGGATGAAGAAGGGGCTGTACTACAGGGTGCCATTTTGTGTTCACTGCAGGCTCCTGAGATCTGCTTCCTCTCTTCCAGCCCTGTGTCTCCTGTCTCCACAAACAGTTGTACATTTTAATTACGGTAATAGATCTTAGAAAAAAATATGTTCCACAATTGGATGTGTTAAAAAAATGTTCCTTTCCTGAGATATTCTTATAAATGTGCCACTATGTATGTAATGTATGTGTCCAACCATGCAGGACCAGGTCAGATATACCACAGCTCCAGGGCAGGGGAAGAAGGGAAGAGAGTATATAGACATTGCAGCCAGGGATCACAGAATATAAGCGTATACAGACATTACAACCAAGGATCACAGAATGTAAGAGTATATAATCATTACAGCCAGGGATCACCGAATATAAGAGTATACAGACATTACAGCTGGAGATCACAGAATATAAGCGTATACAGACATTACAACCAAGGATCACAGAATGTAAGAGTATATAATCATTACAGCCAGGGATCACCGAATATAAGAGTATACAGACATTACAGCTGGAGATCACAGAATATAAGCGTATGCAGACATTACAGTCAGGGATCACAGAATATAAGAGTACAGACATGTCAGACGGGGATCACAGAATATAAGAGTATACAGACATTTCAGACGGGGATCACAGGATATAACAGTATACAGACATTACAGCTGGGAATCACAGAATATAAGACATTACAGCCGGGGATTACAGAATATAAGAGTATACAGACATTACAGCCGGGGATTACAGAATATAAGTATACAGACATTACAGCCGGGGATTACAGAATATAAGTATACAGACATTACAGCCGGGGATTACAGAATATAAGTATACAGACATTACAGCCGGGGATCACAGAATATGAGTATACAGACATTACAACCAGGGATCAAAGGATATAAGAGTATACAGACATTACAGCCAGGGATCACAGAATATAACAGTATACAGACATTACAGCTGGGGATCACAGAATATAAGAGTATACAGACATTACAGCTGGAGATCACAGCAGATTCTTTCTGTGATGAAAAACATTTAGCTCACTGTTAAAAACTCATTTTACATCACAATAATCAGCTCCAATTCTTGGCTGTAATGTTTGTATACTCTGTTACTCATGTATGTAAAGTGCTATGGAATTAATAACGCTATATAAATAATTAAACATTTATTATTATTATACTGTCCCCTGTCCAGAAGCTGTGGTATATCCGACCTGTTCCTGCATGGTCGGACACATACATTACATAGGGGCACATTTATAAGATTACTTTGGGACAGGAATATTTTTTTTGACACATCCAATTCTGGAATTTATTTTTATTCTGAGATCTATTAATTAAAATGTATAATTGTTCATGTCCAATGAAGGACAATTTGTGATTCGGCAGCAGAGCCCTTAGCTGCCTAGACTGATACGTGTGGTGACTGAAGGCTAGCTTATCTGATACCACAGGACAGTACAGATTGCTGAAACTTTACTGTTGGCTATTATTACAGAAAGATATCAGAACAGGCAGTTTGTGAACACCTGAATTTCATCATGGAGCAGTGGAAGAAGGAGGTCAGATCTGGGGGAGCATGTTTTCTTTTTCATTTTGTGCAGCCAGGTATGCGGACATCAATTTCTTGAGTAAGAGGTGGCTCCAGGGTGCACTGTGAGAAAGACAGCAAGCCAACAGGTTAAGGCCGGCTTCACACCGCGGCAGCATCAGGTCCGGGGCTGTCTGTGTAAACCTGAGAGCCCCGGACCCGATTTTGACATTATGCAGCCCTATGGGGACGGATGGAACCGGATGGCAGCTATGTGCCATCAGGTTTCCATCTTTCCAGGAGGATCCAGGTGAATTCGGATTTTCCTCCCGGACATAAAAACGTTGCGTGCAACGTTTTTGTGTTCGGGGCAAAAATCTGCCCAAATCGGATCCTCCCAGATCTGGGGCGATCTGGCACTCCCTAATATGGAAGTCTATGGCGCCGGATCGCCCCGGTCCGACAAAAACATCGGATCCGGGAGCTGGACGCTGGTGGCTGAAGTTTAGCAGCAAGCGCCGCTAAAATTCAGCACCACCATCTGTCCCCTGCAGAGATTTAAGGACCATGGCTAGCTCCCTGTTAGCCGCAATCTTGAAATTTCAGCAGCTGCGGCTGCAATTGAGGCATTTGGCTGCAAACCGGACCGGGGGTCATATTTGCCCTCCGGTTCTGTTTGCAAATCGGGTCTGGGGCTGTCCACATTCACATCGGACAGCCCTGGGTCCTGATCACAACGTGGTGTGAAGCCAGCCTAAGTGCTCTGGACAACAGTCATGTGTGAAACATAATGAGGTCCTGGTATATGTGTGGATGATAAGCCAGATTCACACATTGCAGTCCATACTTTCCTGTACTGCACGCGACAGCCCCGTATATGGCTGACTCCAGGTCAAAGGATGTGCAGCCAGCATGTTCACTTTAAAAAGCAGATGTGTGAATCCAGCCTTACTTTTACATGCACTTTTTAACATTATTTTAGACTATGTACATGCCATTGCCATAACACTATCCTCTAGTACAGGGGTGGGGAAATCCAGCTCTCAAGGGCTGCACACAGGTCATGTTTTCAGGATTTCCTTAGTATTGCATTGGTGATCATACAATTACCGGCACTGGTGATGATTTCAACCCCTGTGCAATATTAAGCAAATCCTGAAACCATGACCTCTTAGCAGCCCTTGAGACCTGCAGTTCCCCACCCCTACTTTAGAAGCAGTCACCTCTTTGAGCAGAAAATTGTATCCTACCACAATGCAAAATTTGCTCAGAAATGGTGTGAGAAAGGGCTGAGTCTTACATTTTTCTAATAATCCAAGTAGACATGTATGGTGTGTGCTAAAAAAACAGATCCTAGTCCTTGAGGCCACACCTTTAATTAAATATGGGTCTGCTGCTAAGGACCTGGTGCCAGATAACACCGGACACCATCGGAGGTCTTGTGGAGTCTGTGCCGCATTAGGTCAGAACTGGTTATTAGTTAGGTGTTTGCAATGTTAGGGGTGATTAGTGTATGTGTCTTCAAGTTTATTTTTGCAATCCTTATTTTTTAATCCTTCATAGTAACGTGCACATCTGCTTTCGGACAGATTACAGACCACTTATATTTTACTTGTAAACGTGTCTTTGTCTGCTAAGAAGCGAATTGTGCATGAAGTGCATCTTACATCCAACTTTAACTTTACTTTCTTCAGTTCTTCACAAATTGTTTGCCTGTGCAAAATCTTGATACAACCCACCTTATTTTATTGGCAGTAGTTATAAGTTTTGGTCATTTCTTTGGCCGGTCATCTGTTACAGAAAACTGCAAAATGTTTCTTTTTGTCGACTTTTCATAGTTAATGTTGGAGTAGACCGGCTTTAGCACTGCTGTGAGCTCGGCCACCCCTACAAAAGAACATCTGCTCGTAAGAATAATAGCTCAGTCCACTGTGATATAACCAAGAAACTATTTGGCCAGAAGAGAAATAACTGATGTGTTTTAATTACCCTGTGACTGTACGGCCATGACGATTTCATGTTGTGCAATTTTATCCAATTGACGTTCAGAAAAGATTCTCAATGTGCGCAGAGTTCTTGGACAGAGAATTGTGCTGTACAGTGCCAACGTTTTCTGCAGCGATGCATAATAAATTTACAATAATGGATACAAGAATTCATAAGGAGAGGAGAACCTGCTTATAATCTTAGAGTGCAAAGTTTGTGATAAGGTATTTATTGTGCTTATGAATCATTCCATATACCTGAAGTAGATAAATTAATATTCATAGGTATGTAGACAATGGTGAAACAGAAGAAGGCAGCACTTCAGTGGATTCCGAGATTTATTCCAATGTCGTATACAATCCACGTTTCGGCTCTTAGGCCTCATTCACTAAGCCGTGTTTAAATATGTACATGAAAAAAGGTGTACTGGTGCAATCAATAGCGTAACTTGAAGCTCATAGGTCCCGATGTGAAAGCTCCTATAGGGCCCCCAATTATTGTAAATCTTTAATAGGTATAGCCTTTTACTATAGTCCAAAGAGACCTTTGGGGGGCCCCCTAGGCTTCAGGGCCCAGGTGCGATTGCAACCCTTGCACCTGTTATTGTTACACACCCTTGGGTGTCATTACTATTTTGCATGAGTGTGTCATCAGTGTTTTTCATAGATGATAAAGAAATAAATTACAAAGCTTCTCCTATACTTTGCAATGTTAACTACTGACCGCACACGGATGCCATTTGTGTTCTGTATGTTTTTTTATGGAACCATAGACTTGTACAGGGAAGGAAGACCTCAGCACCAAACAAAAACAAGAATGGTCAAGATTGGTGCAAAAAGTGATATTTTATCCCAATCTGGCACCGAGGGAGAACAGAAAAAAAACAACGTTTCGATCAAATTCGAGGTCTTTGTCAAGGATATCTGTAATTGGAGAGCTGGGGGTTAATAGGAGGCCAAATATATGTACCGTGTAACTTGCATGGTGCCCCCTACATCACAGGTCTCTCTTCTACTGCCCATGCTGCCTATACTATTTCTGGAGCTACAGTCACCAATACCACTCTACAGTACATATTATTGGGTTCCTATTCACTCCCAATCTCCAATTACAGGTATCCTTGACAAAGACCTTGAATTGGTCGAAACGTTGGATTTTTTTTTTCTGTTCTCCCTTTGTGCCGGATTGCAATATATATCACTTTTTGCAGCAATCTTGACCATTCTTATTTTTTCGGTGTGAAGGTTCCCCTTCCCAGAATACAGGATTTTTGCCCTTTCATTGAGCATGAAATCTCTATACATGGTGTGTTGGCTTCCCCTTTTTCATAGACTTTTACATGCCCTCTTTGTCCATAATACCTGAAAAAACAAACATGTCTGTGTGTTTTGCATGGACACACGGATTGTGTAAAAAATACGGACTTGTGAGTCATAAAATAGTGTATAACAGGTACATGTGTTATCCATGAATAAAACCAGATAGAACACGGACGAGTGAATGAGGCCTTACATTGTGCCATTATGAAGAATATAAGAAATAAGAAAGAATATAAGTTTCCAGGTCCTCAGAATGTAGTGATCTGGAATTAACGGGAAGTCACCAATTGAGCAGCTTAAGCCTCCCATACACATCACAGTAATGCTGGCCGATATTGACAGGCTCTGCCGACAATCTAATGTGTATGTGTCACGGTGTAGGGAATGATAATGGAATGGCAGTTACGGGCAGGGTGACCAGGGAAGACTAGTCTGACCCTAGTCTAGGAACCCTGAATGGCTCTGATCCTGAAGGTATCTCTGATGGTAAGAAGGTTCGGGCCTCCAGCCTCTCCCTAACCTCCACCAGCCCTGCGCTATTTCCACCTCACCTCCCTCCACAGAACCAGGATACAGCAACTCCAAAGGACCTCAGCCACACAAACACACAGAACTGCACAGCACGGCTTCCAGGCATAGAGTGAAACTCTATCATCAGCACCACCTGGTGGAAGGAGAGGCTACTTAAAGGCTAGGGGAGTTCAGGTGAGTCACACATTAACCCCTCAACCAGCAGTTGAACCTAATAGTGAATGCAGTTCTGGAGCACCACACAGGAGGCCAGGACCTTCACAACTATCAACCATGCAGCTCTTAAAGACAAACACATACACAGCAGCATCCAGCAATGTCACCGCCATCTAAGCGCTTGACAGTATGGTGCCCAAATAATTGATTGTCGGCGGAATTATCAATCCAGTATGTCTTATTTTGGCCTGCCGATTGGTGATGGCTTATTTCCGTAAACAAAACGGACCCGTTTGGCAACTGCTCTCACAGGCGCTCGGCCAAACAAACGTCTAATGTGTCTGATGATTTGTAGAAGAGATTATTGAGGTTACAGGACTTGTAGCTTTATGCAAACTACTTCTACTATGGTATATTTTTTCCATGTGTTAAATGAGTTTCCTTCAGGGCTTTTTTTTGTAAAATATGTTATTAGTCTACAGAGAATGAAGTAAGAACATCCTTACTTTATATGGAAATGTGTTCCTCCATAACACAGGAGGTTTGGTGCCAACACTGGACGGAAATAATATCTGCAAATGTTTTAGTGTCAAATAAGTAGCAAACCACCCCCTTATGTCAATCAGGTATTAGGTCACTGTTGACCTGTATCCTGTATTGTACCTGTGGCAGAGAATTCGCTCTTACTATTAAATGCATTATTCCATCTTGCATGGTCTCGAAGAAATCTGGTGGTTAATATGCTTGTTTATGGGCAAAAGGGAGAAGATGATAAACTATTGTCAGATACATCTTTCCCCAAATATCAAAGGGTTGTTCCCCAAAAAATCAAGTTATGCCTTATCCATAGGATAAGGGATGACTTACTGATTTCAGGGGGTCTGACTGCTGGGACCCCAACAATCCCAAGATCAGGGCTGTTGAAGCTTGAGAACACAACTCTTCAGCCCAGTCTGTAATGGAGCAGAGGTGCAAATGCTCATTGTCTTCACTCCCTCGTCCTCTGCATATACACACCTCAACTCCATTTATGACAGGGCTGCAGAATTATCCATCTGATTTTATTGGGGAATAACCCTTTAAGGAAAAGGTCAAATTTGTCAGACTAAAACCGGCTATACCATAAACCTCAGTTCTTCCAACAGCAGACATCGGGCTGTCTCTGATATTGATATTAGACAGTTGGCAGACCCTGATGACACCCGCCAACAAGTTTGTGTTGTAACTCGCCTTGGGCATATGTCTATGTCTGGAGTATCCACGCATCATATGACAGTTTGGGTGCTTTTATGCTAAGCGGTCTGTATTTGGCATATGCTCCTGGCATACACGTCACATATATCCTTATCTAGCTGTTATATAATGGTATACTTTATCCCATCTCCTTTCTTAACGGATGTTTCCCCCATTAATGTTAATTTGTTTCAAATAGGTTATATTATATGCTTTTTTGAGAAGGTCTTGCAGAACTTAAGGGGCGGAAAAAGCATTAAATTTCTAATAGGATATTTAGATTGTGAGCCCTAATAGGGACAAAATGTATGTAAAGTGCTATGAAATTAATAGTGCTATATAAATGAATAAATATTATTATAAATATAACTGGACCAAATTGCTTCAGATAAGAATTATAGATTGCATTATCCGGCCCCAACATAAAGCATCTATGAGACTGTGGAATGGCATTAGATTCCATTTGGATAGGTAATAAGTTACCCAGTCAATGAAGGTCCCACCACTGAAAATGACCTCCTCATCCAATCCAGAGAGCAGCGTTTTTTTCCTCTATTTAGAGTATGGAGTCGCGTACCTATTGTGCTGCTTTATTTAAAATCTTTGTGGCTGACGAAAATAGCCAAACGCTGTATATTGGGTGTCCCATAAAGCCAACACCTAGGGGCGGAACTACAACAGGTGCAAGGGTTGCAATACCACCCGGGCCCTGGAGGCTAGGGGGTCCCAAAAGTCCCTTGGGCCTGTAGAAAAAGACTAATGATATTAAAGATTTGCAACAATTGGAGGCCGTGTTGGAGCTTTTGCATTGGGCTCCATGAGCTTCAAGTTATGCCACTTGCCGACACCTGCAGCAGAGGGTGAGGGCAGAGCTCTTTTGTGCTGTACAATTAGGGTGCTTAGAACAAACTACATAATGTGAACCTTGTAAACATCTGAAAGATGACACCAAGGTCTTCCGTGCCCTGTGCCACTCCTTTTAAAATCTATGGGACTAACTGATCTATCCGAACTCTATCTAATGTATAGCTAAAACCCACTAAAGATGGTGCAGGCTCAGCTCCTGCACCTGCATAATCACTGCTCTGTCTATTTCTGCGAAATATTAATTGAGAATACTATAAATGTACTGCGGATGGCACCGAGGGGTTCATTTTACGCCCTAATAAAAATCACTTACCGTATTTTGTGACTTTGCCCAGAAAGTTTCATATAGAACTGAACACAAGTTCCCTTTGTGTTGAGTCTTCCATTTCCTAGCAGACCAAACCTCAGCCAACTCCTACACTCCTAAATCCACATTGCTAGATGTTTCTTGACCATAGTTTTACTTTTCCAATATTGGAGTGTTTTTTGAGTATATACAGTTTACAGGGGATGTCCACTTTTGCTTTTTTTTTTAAAGTCCACAACCGGTTTAACTCTACTCCCTGCCTCTTTGTATGTGCAACCATAAGACAGAGATATTGGGGCAATGGTGATTTTATGCATATGCTAATAAGTGCAAATCTGATGGACAATCTAGAATTGTCATGATGGCAGCAAATATCAGAGCAGCTCTACAAGGACACCTTAATCTGTGTGTATAGCGTGGGGTGAAATTTACTTCACCTCTTATTACAGTGAACATCTTAAATGCAGCTAATACGTCTTAGAAATGTTATATTGATTGATCTTGTCTTTTGGCAGAATTATGTTCTTTTGATTTATACAAATTAAACGTGCAGAGAAGAGTTGATTTGCAATTCCTGCAAGTCCTTTTATGACTAGAGATGGGCAAAGTGATTAGGTTGAATGTTAGATTTTACATCTTTTTTCTTCTGCCAGTTCTTGCCATAAATGTGGAATTACAAAGTTGTTATACTGAGTACGTGGATGAAAAGTAAGAAATTGTACAATAGCAGATCCCGCAGATCCTTTGTGAATGTGACATGTGCTTCCAGCCACAGTTAGAATGTCACAGACAGTCTGTTCTGCACAAACTTCTCGTTCTTTTACCTATTTCCATCTGCCAGAAATATCTGAGTGTGGGGAATTGTATGGGGATTTGCAGGCTGCAATATAGTCAGAGCACGTTTCATGAAATGGGTTTTGTTCCAGGTGACGTCATCCCTGCAGACAGAGAAAGGGAAGCTGAATGGCTTTGATGAGAAGTTGTATCTATCCTCCAAGTTCCTAAAGGCTGGAGAGGATCCGTACCGACAACATGCCTTCAACCAGCTGGAAAGTGACAAGCTGAGCAGTGACCGGCCTATTCGCGACACAAGACATTACAGGTAGAAAAGATGTGTGGAACAATGAATCATAAAGATGCTGTTTTTTCTTTTTTTGAGGATAGGAAAAGGTCATGGTAAACCATGTTTTTCCCTGGACTGGCTCTGTCAATCATCTGTGCAGATTATATCCACCGTATTTACTAATCCAGGATACATTTGCAGAAATTCTTGATTCTTAAAAAAATATAATCATGTCCCCCTGACAAAAGAATGTGATGTTCCATAGGAAATACATTACACATAATGCTTCATCTTGTCAATCAAACTCTTGCTCTTGAGGTATCTGGTAGGCTGGACTGTATAGCAGACCCGGAATGTAGCCTCCAGTTACCCAATGCAACCCATTAGCACGCCGATCGCTCTACAGAGGTGCTTT
Source organism: Allobates femoralis (assembly GCA_033576535.1). Lineage (NCBI taxonomy): Eukaryota > Metazoa > Chordata > Amphibia > Anura > Aromobatidae > Allobates > Allobates femoralis. The sequence continues at coordinate 53,606,816 of JARQOC010000012.1, forward strand.
TTTGCAGACAGTGTGCTCACTCTAGACACCGCATGGGCTCTTACCAGCAGATCGCATCAGTATCACTGTGTCATGCAATCAGCATTTCAGATATATTCATCATGGAACACAAATTAAATAGTGCTTCTTAGGTGTGTGTATATATATATATATATTGTAGTGCTTTGCTCTCTGAGTGTGTTGGGGGACACTCAAAGGATAGCAGGATTGAGACCGATAGGCATGATTTTCAGTAAAATAAGTCCATTGGTTTATTACACCATAAAGCACACAACATAAACAGTCCATTATAACATATGTACATCAACGGAACATTAGGGACATACAGTTTGTCCCAATGGTGGATACACATGCCTGGCAGTATTTACACAGTCCCTTTACATGGGTTACCTTTCAGCTCCCATGGTCTCTTAACTGCGTGCCTTCCAGGCCACTTCCACACATACCATCCCAGGTGCATTACAGGACAATGGCCACCCAAGCACCGAGAGTGAGACCTGGTCCAAGCATAGCCAGAGGGGGCCTTTACAGGTACTTTCCAAAGCCATCCCAGACTCTGTACACGATCTCTGGACTTTACGCCTTCCAGGGCACCAGCTGGTCCCAAGCAAGAGAGGTCCCATGGTCCCTGAACCTTATGCCTTCCAAGGACACGTTCTCTTACGCATGAGATCTGGCTATATGTCTTCCAGGAAAGCTCCTGCTTTCCCAAACGCACAGAGACATGTAATCACATTAACACGCAGATGGAGTGAGAGGCATCAGGTTAGGCAGACACGCCTCTGTCTTTTGGCTCACCTGCAACCCAGAACATATAATGCATTACCTCAACCTATGGAACTACAAGTCTCAGCATAATACATTACTTAAACTCACTGAACTACAAGTCTCAGCATAATGCATTACTTAGGTTATATTGCAGAGCACAACCTGCCTCTGCAACATATACCTGCTATTTGCAATGCAGCAAGCCACTGCATTACAGTTTATAAATACAAAATCCATATACGGCATTTTTAATAGTATTAAATCCCTGGTGATCATAGATCACACTTCAGGGATACTTGCACAAATTTCTATATAAGCAATCAAAAAACAAGAGGGGAAGACTAGAGTATATTGCAATTAAAAATATATTTTATTAAATAAATATAAAAAATTGTGATAAAAGTGAATAGAAAAAAGGGGGGCCGCCCCACGATTAGAAAAGGGGTGACTAAACACAATGTAACTTCCTGCACGAGAAAAAGAGACAATATGGTCCTTTTACGCCCCAACACAGGTTTCGCATCTCTTGGAGGGTCAGCTTCCTCAGGAGGAGAGGGTAGGGATCATGGCCTGCAATACCATACTAATAAACAAAAAGAGAGAGAGCGGAGGGGCTCTCCTTGTGAAGGCCTGCCAGTTACAGGGAACAAGGCTTGTTTCAATGCGCTCACCTGGAACGGTTATGCAGCAGGCATAACACCGTAGATGAGCGCTGTGTGGAGGAAGTATGAGCGCCGGAGATCCGACAGTGCGGGAGGCGATCACGTGGTGCGGTCACATGGGGTGACGTCACCACAGGTCCTCCAACCCTTCAGCGTTCAATGATTTAGATGTCTCCTCAATGTGCAGCAACCCACCGCCCGCCCTAGGGCTAAAGAGTGTGTATAAATGTAAGTTGGCGATTTTGGGACACCCCAAAACCGCCAACTTACATTTATACACACTGTAATACCTTACTGTCTCTTTTTCTCTTGGACCCCTCCACTTACTGTAATACTATACATTGTTGACATAAAAAAATCTATAATGAACCCACTAGTATAACTTCCATAAGTGCAGGGAGTTAGATTGTGCTTTGTCACCCCTTTTCTAATCGTGGGCTGGTCCCTTTTTTCTATGCACTTTTATCACAATTTTTGATATTTATTAAATGTAATATATTTTTAATTGCAATATACTCCAGTCTTCTTCTCTTGTTTTTAAATATATAATAGCTATATATGTATATGTGTGTCAAATACCTTTAAGGGGTTAAAGTATTAAAGGAGACTTGCGATTGTAGCATGGATATTAGATTTGATTCAGGCATATTCTGACACTTAAATTGTCATTCTCAAAGAGTTCTTTGAACTGAACTTTAGGAATACAGTACCTGAATTTTAGGATTTTTAGAGAGATGAATTTGGAATCTGTGCTGATCTCTAAGGAAAGGGATGTTCAGTTGAGACGTTCCAAGGGGTGAAATATTCAGTGACATCCACTGTATAAATTGAATTGCTGTGGGTCAAAAATCCATACTGTAGGTCAGTTTATAATGTGGATTTTATTTTATCCAGCATGTCTGACATTTAAAAAAAAGTGTTGTCCAAAATGTCTGTCCCATATGTTGGACTAATATCTAATTAGTCTATCTAACTGATAGACTAATGTGCCTGGGGAACCCCAACAGATGATTGTTGGAGGAGTAAAGGATCCATCCTGTCCAATTTTACACTGACGATCCTTTAGTTCCTCGTGACATAAGCTGTCGACAGATGTCTGATAGCGGTCTTCTTATAGAGAACAATTGAGCGCCTGACCAAGTGAGTGATTCCGTGTGTAGGGGAGTTGGGTAAGTTGGATGCTAGCCGAACCAGTGTTTGACCTACAGCTATCTAATGTGTACGGAGGGTTGAAAGAGGACCTGTCACTTGCTTCAAAAAAAATTTGGTAAGTAACTTATAGAAATTCCTCCCCGATTCTGTTCCGCTTTCCATTTTGCAGAGATATTCATATTTATTTTAAGTCTTTGCTTAACAGTCCAACTGTGAGTTTCTTCATCCGTCTCTGGGAGGATGTGAGCTTCCACCTCTCACTCCCAGATGCTGCCAATCAGTCTGTGATTGGCAACATTTGGGAGAGAGGGTTACAAGCACACACCCCTGCAAAAGACTAAAGAAACACACAGTTGCACCACAAGCAGAGATTTCACATGCTGAACTACAGAAGAAACAAATGTGAATATCTCTGCAATGGAGTGATGCAGCACAGAAAGGAAAATGGTGACAGAATCAGGGGAGCTCATAGATTTTTAAGGTATTTGCCTAAATTTTTTCAAGCAAGTGATAGGTCTTCTTTAAGGAGCAGCAGAAGTAAGCCATTGTCATCCATTAACAGTGTAATGCATGTTCCCTGCTTTGTCATAGAAACATTTCTTGTGAAAAAAACAAAAAAAAACAAATACAAAAAATTGTATCCTCCGTTATTGCCTGTATTATATAGGGTTGCTTTATTGGTTCCTCAACATTTAGTGATGAATTTAACCATTAGAGAACTTTTTAATGCCAACGATATGTAGTATTTACGGTACTTAGGGCTTCATATAAAACTAACTACCCTACTGTATTATAGAAGCTCATCCTGACCCAATCACATATCTAATTACCCAGTGTAACAAAACTATGATGGGCCCTAGGGCAGTGGGGCACACGGAACAGGGCGATAATGTCTCTGGGGAGTCACAGGGGCCGATGCCCGGGCTTTCGTGACCCTGGGTTCAGCTTAAGAAGGAGAGTTTTTGGCTTGGTAAGGGAGGGGGTTTATGGAATGGGAGAGCTTTGTATTGCTACTCGTGGTGTGTGGCTATAGTGGGCCACTGCTGCAGAACCTCCGGGGTGATGGACGGGCAGCTGGGATGGAGTGGCTCTCCACGGGTAGAGTAGTCCCCCCGGGGCAGGGATGGTAGTTTAGGGTGTAGGGTGTAGAACAACGGGCACAAGCACCAGGCAGACTCACTGTTTTGTTGTTCAATCAGTCCTTTACTGAGGATGATGATACTGGTTAGGAGCAGTTGTCCGCAGAGTCCTAGCTGAGAGTAACTTGGGGTCTTTGTCACCCAGCCGGGTCTTTGTCTCCCTTTCTGTGCTCTGTTTGTTGGCTCCTGCAACTGCGTCAGCTAAGCTGCCGACCCTGTCTCTTCCTACGAGGTGCCGGCATGACAGACAACTTGAGTCCTTTCTAACCCTGGTTATGGGTGTATGTTCCTGAACTCTTTCCATTGCTGTGTCTCCAGGCACGGTGTGGCTGGGAAATCTGGAATTCCCCACCTTACAGTGTTGATTGCCGGAACGTGAGACCCTGCACAGTCTCGGACCCGGTGTCCGTTCTCTGTGCTTTCATCAGCGGTGAGTACGTGATTGCTCAGCCTCCCAGGTGTGTTCCTGCGACTCTCCTCAGGCCCTAGCCTTAGGCCTGGAGCCAAGTTAAACGATCCTGGGATGGGCTGAGGAGCTACTAGTCCACCAGGATGTCTTCCTCAGTCCTCCCTGAAACTAAATTATGTGGCACCTGAGATGAGCTTAACACAGCTCTTTTACTCCCAGGTCCTCTTCACAGTCCTCCTAGGAACAGCACTGACTGGCTCCACCCCAGACCAGAATATATAGGGGAGCTCACCCTGAACCTGGGTTTGGTCTCCCCCTTCTGGCCTGGAGGCAGAAGGTGTTGTGTGTGTGTGTGTGTGGGTTGCCTGATGAAAAGACCCGTTTGTTGCTCTCAGCGTGACACCACCACCTGGGGGCTGTGATGACACAGTGGCACTTAGACCCTGGGGTGCCACAACTATATAGGTCTTTGACGGTGTAAGTTCTGATTATTAGACTTGCACCTAGGCCTAGAATTGAGTGCAGAAAGACACTTGTCTGAAACTGACCTTAGCCTGTGTTCATAAATTCTTTAAAAAAAATGCAGCACTTTTTTGTGTCAGTATTAGTTTTTACATACACAGTGTATGAAGGTTAGCGGAGGTGCCCTCATACTTGGGTTGAGAAATACAGTTGTAGAGCGAAGAGGTGTATAATCGTTTATTGCAAATATTGTCAGAATGAGCAAATTTGCTCCCGAAATTACATTAGTGTTGTAGGATGCACCAGTGATACATTTGCAAATAATCTCATAACTGACGAACAATTACCTAATCTCCAAACATACTCAGTTAATAATGTCAGCCATGTGATTTCTAGACATTAGAGATTCTTCCTCGTTAGACTGTATAACTTATCCTTGCTTGTTTCTTCCCAGATGCACCTCTCTACATTATGACAACGACCTCCCCTCCACCAGTGTTATCATTACGTTCCATAATGAAGCCCGGTCTACTCTACTGCGAACCATTAAAAGGTTGGTGCCAATTCTGAATAATATACCTCTGTTTAATGGACTGTGTGATGAATGATGCTCTTCTTTTACATGGTAATGTTTGAGAAATGACTGCCTTATTGTGCAGTGTATAAAGAGTGGTGATTGGGTGTCATTAAATAATTTCGCGTTTCCTGGTAATCAGGATGTATTCACGATGGAGGACCATTGTGGGTGTCTTGTGTGGGCTTTGAATACAAGCCTGTTCTGCTATAAGCACATTTTCAGCTGATAATGGTGGGTTACTGGAGTGGTGGGGCTGCAACTACATTGGCTTGGTGTCCATTGAACTTCATAAAATAATAGAATGGTAGAGCTGGAAAGGACCTCCTGGGTCATCTGGTTTAACCCCCTGATAAAAACAGGATTCACTAAATCATCCCATGTCCATCCAGCCTCTGAAGACTTCCATGAACTCCTCATGTTTCCTTCCTCTAAAATCTTCCTAAACCCATTATTGCCATTTATGTATGTGGTTCTATCATTACTCCCCAGCAGGATGCCCGCTACCTTGGGGTTATATTTGAATCAGATCTCTCCTTTACTCTCCACATCCGTTCACTCGCTTGCTTGTGTCACTTACACCTCAAAAACATCTGTAGAATTCGACCTTTTCTGTTCATTGACTCTGCAAAACCTCTAACTGTTGCCCTTATTCATTCTCTTTTGGATTATTGCACATCTCTACTAATCTGTCTTCCATTTACTAAACTTTCCTTTCTCCAATCATTCCTGAATACAGCAGCCAGGATCATATTCATCTCCAACCACTTCACTGATGCTTCTATCCAGTGCCAGTCATTGCATTGGTTGCCTATCCGTAACAGAGTACAATATACTATTATCACTCTGACCCACAAAGCCCTCCACAGTTCTGCTCTGCCCTACATCTCCTCCTTCATCTCTATCACCCTACACAAGTCCTACATTCCGCAAATTACCTAAAATTGACATCCTCAATAAATCTGAACCTCCCTGTACCGTCTCCAAGACTTCTCGTGAGCTTCGTCAATCCTCTGGAACGGGCTACCAAGAACAATTCAATTAACTCCCAAAACCCATAGTTTAAAGGAGGCCCTAAAAACACATTTCTTGAAACTAGCCTATCTAGCCTATCTTGCCTCACTTATCTAACTATTCCCATTCTGCTCTTTTCTACATTTGACTTCTTGGGTCATCTGGCTACACCCTCCATGCACTTAATAGCACTTTATCTGTACTTGTACAGATCCTGACTGGTTACCGGTTCACACAGCGTTATGTGAATCCTCAATTTGTTATATTGATGGCTGGACCTTATATGACGGTACTTTTTACCCTTTATCTTTTGTGCCTCCCCTATTTCCTTATAGATTATGACTTGTGAGCAGGGACCTCACTCCTCTTGTGACACATCTATTACACAGTACATAGCAGGCATAGAAAAGAAAGAGAAGGGGCGCAATGTGAAAATAACTAGTGGTGAGATTGTATCAAAACAGGGCCACGTGACCACTGACCTACTAGGGTTGTGCAACCCTGCACAACCCCAGTTACAGCATTGGTGGAATTAGTGGGAGCCGATGATGCAATGCTGTGATGCCGACAGGTTTACTGTTGAATCACGTTGTGGAAAGTACAAAGGTAATAAAGCTTTGCTGAATTTACAAAGATCTTTGTCAAATATTTATCCCTTCCCCATCACCCCGTCAGACAGCACTACAAGTTTTCTCTTTTACAGTACATAGCAGGGACACATATATAAGATTATCTCAGCATAGGAGATGTGGTATGATCAGACCATGTCCCTGTACTGTCAGACAAATCCATTACACAGTACATAGCAGGGACACGTATATAAGATTATTTCAGCCTAGGAGATATGGTATGATCAGACCATGTTCCTGTACAGTCAGACACGGTCATTACACAGTACATAGCAGGGACACATATAGAAGATTATCTCAGTACTGGAGATATGGTATGATCAGACTATGTTTCTGTATGGTCAGATACATCCATTACACAGTACATAGCATTGACACATACAGTGTGTTGTGAAAGTATTCTTCCCCCTTGAACTTTTCAACCTTTTGCCACATTTAAGGCTACAAACATAAAGATATAAATTCTATTTTTTTTGTGAGGAATCAACAAGTGGAACACAGTCGTGAAGTGGAATGAAAGTTATTGGATATTTTAAACTTTTTTAACAAATAAAAAACTGACAAGTGGGGTGTGCAATATTATTCAGCCCCTTTACTTTCAGTGCAGCAAACTCACTCCAGAAATTCAGTGAGAATCTCTGAATGATCCAATGCTGTCCTAAATGACTGGTAATGATAAATCAAATCCACCTGTGTGTAATCAAGTCTCTGTATAAATGCACCTGCTCTGTGATAGTCTCAGGGTTCTGTTTCAAGTGCAGAGAGCATCATGAAGACCAAGGAACACACCAGGCAGGTCCGAGATACTGTTGTGGCGAAGTTTAAAACTTGGGAAATCGTTTCGTATCCAAATCCGTCTGTAAACATCCAAAGGAGCACTGTGCAAGCGATCATATTGAAATGGAAGGAGTATCAGACCACTGCAAATCTACCAAGACCCGGCCGTCCCTCTAAACTTTAATCTCGAACAAGGAGAAGACTGATCAGAGATGCAGCCAAAATACCCATGATGATTCTTGATGAACTGCAGAGATCTACAGCTGAGGTGGGAGAGCCTGTCCATAGAACAACAATCAGTCGTACACTGCACAAATCTGGCCTTTATGGAGGAGTGGCAAGATGAAAGCCATTTCTCAAAATATCCATAAAAAGTCTCGTTTGAAGTTTGCCACAAGCCACCTGGGAGACACCAAACATGTGGAATAAGGGGCTCTGGTCAGATGAAACCAAAATCAAACTTTTTGTCCACAATGCAAAACTATATGTTTGGCTTCAAAGCAACACAGCTCATCACCCTCAAAACACCATCCCCACTGTCAAACATGGTGGTGGCAGCATCATGGTTTGGGCCTGCTTTTCTTCAGCAGGGACAGGGAAGATGGTTAAAAGTGATGTGAAGATGGACGGAGCCAAATACAGGACCATTCGGGAGGAAAACCTGCTGGAGTCTGCAAAAGACCTGAGACTGGGACGGAGATTTATCTTCCAACAAGACAATGATCCCAAACATAAAGCAAAATCTACAATAAAATTTCAATGTGCAAAGCTGGTAGTGAAATACCCCAAGCGACTTGCAGCTGTAATTGCAGCAAAAGGTGACGCTACAAAGTATTAACACAAGGGGCCGAATAATATTGCACGCCCCACTTTTGAGTTTTTTATTTGTTAAAAAAGTTTAAAATATCCAATGAATTTCGTTCCACTTCACAATTGTGTCCCACTTGTTGTTGATTCTTCACCAAAATTTAGAATTTATATCTTTGTTTGAAGCCTGAAATGTGGCAAAAGGCACTGTATATAAGATTATCTCAGCACAGGAACATTTTTATTAAACCTCCAATTGTGAAAATTATTATTATTCCAAGATCTATTGATTAAAATGAACTTTAAAATTCATTTTGAACTCTAGGTACATTGCAAATTACAACGGATGGTTCCGCCGGGGTCTCCATGTGAACCTCGAATCGTGAGCTGCGCCTTTAGAGGCGGGAGGAGGATCAGAAGAGATATATTGCTTTTGTTATTTCACGTTCATCTACATGCCACTATGTTTTCCTTTTCAACTAACTGTGTATTAATGTACTTCAAGGGGGGTATAGGGAGGGTGGGGGGGGGGGAAGGGTTTAATAGAAAAACAAGATTGTATAACAGTCACATTTCTATTGAGCCAGGTTGCCTTGGCAATTGTTATACTGTTTTATTGCTATATTGCAATCTGAGTAAAAATCAGTTTTGAAAAAAAAAATGTATTTTGTTCCTGGGGAAAGCCCTTTAATGGGGTTCTTTGTAGGAGTAAATACTCTGTATAATATAAAAGTGGAGCATATCCAAAAATAACTTGTGGATAAGAAACTTTCCATAAATGTTCTACATCACACACCACTTCAGAATACTCTATGATCAGTAGGATACATTTTCTATTCGTTCTCATTACCCAATTGGAAATGATAAAAATGCATCAATTAAAGGGTTTGTCTACTTTGGACTATCCCACTTTGTTAGAATGGTTACATGACCATAAACCCGTCACAGAGAAACCTTTGGCAACCTACTGTAATCTGAGTGTGATTCTGCAGGCCACTAAAGGAGAAATGATATGCTGTGACATCCCTTCTACAACCTATGACCATTACAGCCAGTGATGACGAGGTAGATGGCGCGAGTCCTCTGAGTCCGGCAAATTCTTCCTTCAGTCATGTGCGGTCGATGGGATGTCGCCCTGCGGCCCTGTAAATAAATGATGGCCAGGAGTCAAGGAGAGGGGGTTCTGGAGGGTTTTCTGTGGGTAACTAATACTTAATTTGTTGTCTCATATAATTACCAGGGTTGATCTCTATATTTAATATTTCTCAGATGATGCCCTTTAATTGCAGAGCGCTGGAACGTTGGTAATGTGACAACTACGGTATAAATGAGCTGAAATCTCTTTAAAATGTTTGATTTGGAATTCAGCTTACATTCCTTTCCTGTGGATTAGCTCATGTCTGCATGGCAAAAATACCAATTCTATCTCCACTTTATTGGCTTTAAGATAAGGAAACTCTTGTGTGCCAGAGGTTTCAGAATCACAGTGTTGCCCTTGTTCCACCAGTATGGTGCATTTAGTGTAAAGCCCATTAACCCCAATGGTCTACATTCCATTAAGAGCTCATTCGTCGTATGTTGCACTTTACCTTACATAAATAAATCATTACTAGTATGTACAGATCGCTCGAGTGTTTCCCTCTGAGCATTCAGCCACGTGCCAGCTATTGTTCCACATCCATTCAGTTACTATTCTGATTAGTGGATTGGATTTAAGTTGTGATTAGGAAACTATCACCATCGACAATAAATGTCCTTTGCTTATTCCAAGCTTTTGCTTATCACTTGCACCATTCTCAGATCTTTAAAGACTTTATATATTTTTGGATCAATCTTCCCATGCACCTTACTTATTAAATGAAACAACCCTTTTCATATGATGATTAAAAGTATCCCATTACTTTTGCTCTTATGCTAATTTTACTGGGAAAAAATGTTAGTTTTTTATGATGATGATCACTTTCCGGTAACTTTGTCTTCTTATCAGAACGATTATGGTGATAACAAATTTGTATTTTTTTTTCTACAGGACACTTGTTTTTAATAGTTATTATTGATGCATGAGAATTTGTGATCTCATCGCATCCACAAAAAAATGTAAAATAAAGTAACAAAAAGCCTCCCACCGACTTTATCATTTTGCAATATTTTTTTTCTATTTCTACGTCCACTGTAAATATTTTATTAGTATTTTATATTGTAGTTTGGGCAATTATGCAAGCAGGAATATTATAGTATGTGAAAAAATATTTTAATATCTCCATTTTCCATCGGGGTTTTTTTTTTTGTAATTTGTTTTTAATGTTTTTGTGTTTTTAATTAGTCTCTTTAGGGAACTTGAACCTGTGATCACCACTTGATAGCCTTTGAGGCACCTGGAAGAACTTTGCAAATAAAAATGGCCACATGTTTTTCAAAAAAGTTTTTTAGTTTTTTTTCATTGCAGTAATGCATATTCACATTTCAATTTTCACTGTTTGCATCCTTTGTTTTTTTTCCTCTTTCCCCGTTTTGAGTGCAACTGTTAGGTAATGTCTGTTGTGTATGCTCCAATTCACACCTTCAGTTTAAGGCAGTGCCAGCAGATCATTTATTTTTCTACATAGAAATACTGTAGTGTACTGTATTATTGATGACCTGCTATGCCAATCGCAGGGCATCCGTAGATACAGTAATATGGGAGACGTGGGAGCATTTAGTAGGCCTCTAGCTGCCATGCTATCCCGTTGGCGCACTCTATTATTATTATTATTATTATTATTATTATTATTATTATTATTATTACTATTAGTATTACTATTATTATTATTCCAGCTATTCCATGGCGCTTCACATGTGAAAAGAGGCATACATAGGCAAGTACAATAATTATGAACAATACAAGGCACATACAGGTACGGGATGATAGTGGACCCTGCCACAAGGGCTCACAGTCTACGACAAGGGATGGGTGAGGATACACTGTGAGGAGAGAGGACCCTGCCCATGAGGGCTCACAGTCTACAAGGGATGGGTGAGGATACAGTAAGTGAGGAGAGTAGACCTTGCCTACAAGGGCTCACAGTCTACAAGAGATGGGTGAGGATATAGTAGGTTAGGAGAGAGGAACCTGCTTGCGAGGGCTCACAGTCTACAAGGGATGGGTGAGGATACACTATGAGAAGAGAGAGAACCCTGCCCACAAGGGCTTAGTCTATAAGGAATGGGTGAAGATATAGTAGATGAGGAGAAAGGACCCTGCCCTCGAGGGCTCACAGTCTACAAGAGATGAGTAAGGATACAGTAGGTGAGGGGAGAGGACCCTGCATACAAGGACTCAGTCTATAATGGATGGGTGAGGATACAGTAGGTGAGGAGACAGGACCCTGCCCGCGAGGGCTCACTGTCTACAAAAGATGGATGAGGATACAGTTGGTGAGGAGAGAGGACCTTGCCCGCGAGGATGCAGTCTACAAGAGATGGGTGAGGATACACTATGAGAAGAGAGAGGACCCTGCCCAAGAGGGCTCACAGTCTCCAAGGGATGTGTACGGATACAGTAGGTGAGGAGAGAGGACCCTGCCCTCGAGGGCTTACAGTCTTCAAGGGATAAGTGAGGATACAGTAGGAGAAGTCTATCTCAAGAAGACGTTAAGAGGTGTCAGAACTGCAACTTTAGTCCCTAATTTCTTAAATGTCACTGTCACATTTGACAGAAGCATCTAAGAGGTTACCCTTTGGCCATTTGAATGTACAGCATATAAAGGAATGGATACAATTTTCTAGTCAACTGAAAAAAGAAAAAATCTAAATAATTGAATCTTTTCAATTTTAGGACAATCTCATAGGTGATGATCTGGTTTGCAGTCTGTGCAGGGTATTGCATATGGACATGGGGTACATTATAGACTCTGTGTACATCCTCCATGGTACAGCACATAACTCATGATTCTGTATTTCCTTTTTCTGACAGTGTTTTAATCCGAAGTCCTCCAAATTTAATACAAGAGATTATTTTAGTGGATGACTACAGCACTGATCGTGAGTATCCAAGTTGTATTTGTGATATTTTGTGCTTTGAGCCAATAGTGATGCCTGGTACAGCGTGAGGGAGATGAGCTAATTCTGCCGTGTGAGTACAGAAGGTGTTATTCTGTACAGCAGATGGGATCTATTTATGGCTTTTGTAGACTTGAGAGATTGAATCCTACACAGACTCTGATTGCGTAGACAGCAAGACAGTATACATTGTCCATCGTGTGCTTGAGAGCATCCAATGATCAACAGTCTATTTCTTTATGGGCAATTGTCAAACCTGCGATGCTCTCAGACAAAACTTAGACCTTCTTTAAAATCCTTCAATCCTACAATAATAATAATAAGAATCTGTGATGTAAATAGTTTGCTGGGCCCTTGTGATAAATTTGTATCCAAATATTGGTGAGATGTATGAGCTCTTGTGGCATTTTAAACCCTATAAAAACATACAAGTAGCTGGGCCCTTCTCTGGTACCTATGTCTCTCATCACCGTATATATGTCACCATCCTGGTATACATGTCCCCATCCTGGTATATATGTTCTCATATTGGGGCCATCCTTCTGTTTGGCAGGCAGCACAGGAACCCAACAGGTCTCTTTTCCGCTATGCATTTCAGCTCAATGTGCATCCAAGGGCGAACATCCAGCTGTAGTAGGCTTTGGGGTTGGCGGGCCCCCGTCCAACCCTGGGTCCAGCCTCTGTCACGACTTCTGCAGCCATGATAGTTAAGCTCCTGATACGAATCCTTGTCAAACTTTACATTTAGTCTTTTTTTTTTCACAACCTACTCCTATAATCTTGTTCCTGATCCAAATTAAATTGCAAATTCTGTTGCAATTGCCTTTATTGGGTCCTTAAAGAGGTTTTCCCACAAACAAATTTAATTTTAAAGTTCATTTTAATGAATAGATCTTGGAATAATAATAATAATTTATACAATTTGATGTGTTTTATATTTTTTTTCCTTCGCTGAGATAATCTTACATATGTGATTCTACTTTGTACTGTGTAATAGATGTGTCTGACCGTACAGGGACATGGTCTGATCATTCCACATCTCCTGTGCTGACATAATCTTATATATGTGTCCCTACTGTGTACTGTGTAATGGATGTGTTTGGCCTTACAGGGACATGGTCTCATCATACCACATCTCCTGTGCTGAGGTAATCTTATGTATGTGTACCTGCTATGTACAGTGTAATGGATGTGTTTGACCATACAGACAAAGCCATTACACAGTATATAGCAGGGACATATATAAGATTATCTCAGCACAGGAGATCTGGTATGATCAGGCCATATCCCTGTATGGTCAGACACATCCATTACACAGTACATAGCAGGGACACATATAATCTTATATATCATTGCAGGAAAAAATACAAACACATCAAATTGTATAAATTATTATTATTATTCCAAGATCTATTGATTAAAATGAACTTTAAAATTAAATTTGTTTGTGGGAAAACCTCTTTAATTCCTCCCACACTGCCTCTCTCCATAATATACCCCCCCATACACACCGCCCCTCTCCATAATGTACTCCACATACAGTCCCTCTCCAAAATATCCACCTCTACACTGCTGCTCTGTATAATATCCCTCCACACACACTGCCCCTCTGTGTAAAATCCCACATACTGCCTCTCTGTATAAAATCACACACACACACTGCCCCTCTGCATAAAATCTCCCCCACCACACACTCACATACACACACTGCCCCTGTATAAACCCACACACTCACATACACACACACACTGCCCTGTATAAACCCCCACCCCACACACAACCTCACATACACACACTGCCCCTTTATAAACCCCTCCCCCACACACACACACACCACGTCCCTCACATTGCTATGCACCTTGCCACTACTTGTAGCACCATTAATTATACAAATATATTATCGGTCCATACCCCTAGCCTTGTGCCCTCGCCAGGAAATGACGGGGCATAAGCGCCGCTTTACTTACCATTCCTGCCGGCCGCTGACTCCCTGTCTCCTCTGCACGGTTTTCCACAGCTTTGCGATGCCGACAGCAGCAGTCACGTGATGAGGTCACAGCATGATGACCTCATCACACTGCTGCCACTGGACCTTGCCGCCGCAGGATGGCTGAGTTTCCTGGCTGCAAGTAAACTTTGGCGGCCACAATAACATATGCAGTGGGTCAGTGCCAGTCCACGGACGGCCTTGAATAGCTGCTGGGGGACCGGCTCAGTGGGCACATGCAGCTGCTCCCTGCTCCTGGCCCAGCCTGCCACTGCCTGTGTGTGCTTCCTCCAGCCTAATGACGCACGGGAGGAAGGAGAGGGCGAGGTGGCAGCGCCCGCGTGGGCGCAGCCTCCAGCAACTTTAACATTAGTGGTGCCTGTGGACAGTGGCAGATTATTATGGGGGCAATTTACTCTGGGTGGCTGGGCCCCTCCAGAGCCCTGGGCCCCGGGCGGCGCCCAGATTGACCTCATTATAATCCGCCACTGCATACTGTCAATTACATTGCTTGCATAAGTGCCAAAGTGGCGTTTTAGCAGGAAGCGTATCAATGTGTTTCAAAGTGTTTCCCCATTTTGGTGGATTTCCTGATGAGGAAGTGGGGAAACACTTTGAAACACATTGAATAAACCACTTTTAATTTATCAGACATCAGTCTCTGTACAGCAGCACAGGTAATTTCCACTAACTTGATCTGGTTCCTGCATGCTCATCTGCCTTGGTGCACATTGATTTTGCGGTAGCTGTCTGCGTTTTTGTAACTGGTTATGGGCCACACAACCTCACAAGGTGAGCGAGCGGCTCTGAGCACACACTTTCTGTTTGTTGGGTTGAGACCCTATTTTGCTTTTTTATCCACAGCTTTCTCAAAATGACGTTTTGGCCTCCCTTAGGCTCCAGTGTGCAAGTTCAGCTCCTGCACCCACTACCATTGTGCTCCTATACATGATACATATTAATTGGTTATTAACTTTGCAACAAAATGTATATGGTTTGTTTTGTTTCATGACTTACTCATAGAGAACCAGAAATAATTCATTTTTCTGTATTTTAATTTTACTATATTTTTACAAAGGAAAAACTGATTTACTAGATGACGGAAAATATATTTTTTACTTAGCAAAACCACACATTTTTCTGTTCCAAAAATGTACTTTAATACTTAGTCAGATATCAAGTTATGAAATTGGATAGGAAAGTGAAATGACATATCTTGGATGTGCATAGTATATGGTGAAAACTAATATCCCACTTTCCACTTATTGTCCGCGGAATACCTTTCTGGCGGGTGGTAGGGTCTTATTCTCTTCCAATCATAGAAATAAATATGCATCTGAGTGTGCACGAACCATAGTTTTGAATAGTCTCTAGCATGGTGGTACTGAAAGAAACTAAATCAAGAACTGTGAAGGAAGTATGTGTTTCTAGGGCTAATTGTATAATTGCATCAGGCATTGGTAAGGTAACATTGATTACTCTGCACTCTACGCAACAGAGGCATAACGTCTCCTTACCTTGATTACAGGAACTGAGATCTAAGGGGGTTTCCATGAGAATGCAAAGGGTGAAATTTGTCACACCTCTGCAAGCTTCAAAGGACTGACCAAATGGTCATTGGTGTCAAGGCCTGACATCCTCCATTTACTATAGGAAGGGGAGTGCTTGTATAACAGGGCATTTTAAATGCGGTATACACATGATTAAATTAGCCATGATCCAGTCACAGACCTAAGATTAGAATATTAAAATTAGAGACTCTGGAAACTTGAGCCAAAGACAAAACCTATAAAAAGCTGGTTCACATTTTATTTTGTAATTATTTTGCATGTATGTGTGTCCTTTTTATTTTTATTCCCTTTATTTCTTTTTATTGTAAGCAATGTAATGTTAATATTAAAACTTAAAACTTTAATAAGTTGGATCCTTGTATGCTCTAAAAAATCCAAAGCCATACAGAGAATGTGTGACCCTGTTGATTGGCAGAAAGTAGTATATTTCAGAGACTCATCACCCTATGTGTTTGATGAGTGGTGGCAGCGTGTTGTGTAACTGTAGTGTGTAAACTGTGTCGTTGTGCGACTTATTCTCACTTTACAGTGTAGAACAGAGTTTGAGTGCTGGATTGAGTGAGAGGAGATAAATTAACCGTTGCAAGGGCACCCCACATCACATACTGAGAAGTGGGTATGACAGGAACTAATGGAGGATAACCTGGCAGTCGAAGGTCAGGTACTGTATAGAGTCAGAGATGAAATCGAGAGGGCATGGCCTGTGCATTCTACAAAACACTATTCGATAATGGTTGCTGAAAACTTGGACCTAACTGCACAAGATATGATTGTGGAACCGGCTGATAGGGAAAAAGGAATACAGCAAATGAAAAATATCAGAACCGTACAAGTACTCTGAGACTGCTTAAAGGAATTTTTCTTTAGCACAACTGCTCTTGAAAATGAAAACTGCAGAGGGTCTAAATTCTGTAACCCTTTCAATCAACCAGGGAATATTGCTGCAAGCCGTACACTTCTCCTGCCTACCTGAAATGAAGTATTAT
This sequence comes from Allobates femoralis, assembly GCA_033576535.1. Taxonomy (NCBI): domain Eukaryota; kingdom Metazoa; phylum Chordata; class Amphibia; order Anura; family Aromobatidae; genus Allobates; species Allobates femoralis. The sequence goes on from JARQOC010000012.1 coordinate 53,623,791, forward strand.
TCAGTAGACAATAGAAAATGTCACTTTCTGTTCTGAGTTATAGAGTGGAGTTCATAAAAGGGCATATTAAGCTACATGAATTGGGACGGTTGTGCCCTACAGACGGCTAGCAATTGCAAGAACACAAAGCTTTCTTTCTTGTATGCAGTGGCAAGCTAATGAATGCACAGTCATTTCTTTGCAGCAGTTTTTGTAAGGCGTAGTGGTCTCTACCATGTGATTGATCTGTGGATTAGGTGGATCGCATGAATTCTTTAGATGTATAGCTAGCAAGTGCTATTTAGTAAATCTAAGATGATGTATAAAGTGATAGGAAATTGTGTATTCTTTGAGTTAAGACATTAAAATAATAGTCCATATTTTAGGAGTAATATTAAATATTATATTAATGCTGCCTGATCCATTGGCAGCATGAATCAGAGCCTGATGGTGTGAATGCAGTGAGGCATATATTTTTCTGAAATGCAGCAGCCGAATTTAAAAACCTTCCAATGATTATAGTGAATGTCCTGATTAGTCTGGTGTGGCCCCAGTCGGGTGTTCTCCCCATCCTGCTCCAGTTAATTGATAAGTCTCTCTACCTAAGTACATAGAACTTGGCACTCAAAATTCTGTATATATGCAATTTATTAAAGGGGTTTTCCACTACAAGGCCAACCCCTTCTGATTGTACATGTGTCCCCCAGGTAAAATAAAAATATCTGAACTCTCCTCCTGTGCTGGCGCCATTACAGCGGTGTTGGTAATTGTGGTTTGAAGGCTAATGTGAAATAGTGACATCATGCAAGCATCACGTCTAACCACTGCTGACGTCTCCAGCCGAGCCTTCTGACCAAATGAGCAATCAACAGGAAGTGAGCGGCAGCTGCAGCATGATTTCCTGTTGATTAACTAATTTGGTCCAAAGACTAGAGACAAAAAACGGCAGTGATTGGACACGGGGATCGCGTAACATCACAATGTCAAGTGAGCCCCGGAACCGCGATTACCGTCACCACTGGAACAATGCCAGCATGGAAGGTGAGTACAAAGTATTTTATTTTACCTGGGGGAGACATGTGGAATCAGAATTGGTCGTTCTAGTAGTGGACAACTCCTTTGGGTGCAATCAATCAAAAATATAAATGTGGACGTTTAAGGTCAATGACCGTTATCAGTAATGCAGATTGCAGTAGTGAAAGATGAACAAAGTAATGTTGCTGTGGATTGGCAGTACTTGCTGCAGTAAAGTGTAGCAGTACTCTCTGAATTTTGAGTGTCAAGCAGAGCTCTCTTCATGCCTAGGCATTGGAGGTTCGGTACCTAGGGTGGTGACTTATGGGGGCGACGCCAGAGTCGAAATAAAAAATGAAACAAAAGTCTTCTCTTCCCTAGCCCAAACTCTATATGAAAACTGGAGCATTTGCGGGGTTGGTGGTGTCGACAGGAATAGTAGTGTCCCTGTACTTACAGGTTAAGTGGAGCTCCAGTGTCCCTAACCCAACGTGTGGTGGTGTGCCCTCACTCCTGACGTCATGGCAGCACGATGAGTTTATCTCAAGTTCTATTTACAATTATTTAGGGTATCGGATCCTACTTGGGCACTGAACACAGGAGTACCATGTTCATACTCTACTTACTTACACACATGGGAGCGATCTCTCTATAGTGTGTAGCGGGGCAGGGAGAAGTCGGCCATGACTGCACCAGACTAATTAGGTCTTCTAAAGTCCAACTGTTCAAACCATGTTTAATCTGAAACACTGTAGCGATTCCGGGAAGAACATGCATGTCTGCAATTATATCGGGAGGCTCTGATTCCTGCTGTATGCAGTTCGGGCAGCATGAAGCTCTCATTAATAATTTATCCCGCATTGTTTACCTCTTAGAGGATGGCATCTATTTGTAGCTACTTGCTGCCCAGATCTGTTTGCAGACAAGTTATGCATTAGATGTATCTGTAATTGAGTGTGGTTTCTGCGTGAATGGCCTGATGAGCAGAGATGAAGGCGTTCAATGTGAAGTGGTTTGTATCTGAGCAGATGAGCATGAGTGCACTTTAGCTGAGAGGATTAGGGCTGTCAGTCTGATTAATACGATAATAAGTGAAAGCAGATTCTTCCTATGGAAACACTCTTGGGAGTTGATTTTTTTTTCAGGCGAATCATAATTACAATGTGCCAATTGTTTGTTTCTTCTCCTCTTTTCACAGCCGATGACTGCCAGCTCCTCACAAAGATACCCAAGGTTAAATGCTTGAGAAACAACCGGAGAGAAGGTGCGAAATGAAAAATATTATGATGCATAATAATTATTGAAATTTCTATCACAGTCTGACTGTGTTCAGTCAGTTAAATTCGCCTGCCAATTACGGGTGTGATTGTGTCGTGTGTAGCTAATTTTACTTCTCCTCATTGCTGCCGGGCGCAAGCTATATACACCATGTAGCGCAAATGAAATTAGCACGGACTTGTCTGTTTTGTGCTGCAGTTCTCGTTAATATTTTTGTGGGAAATCGCTCTTGTTCTCCAGCACTTTGCACACAGATAGCGGACTGCAGTTAACCATAGCCGCTCTTAAATACATTTGGAAAGTTTTTATGATAAATGGAGCTTACTAAGATTGACCCATCAACAGTTTCAGCTCCTCACCATGGCCCACTTTCTGCACTGGCTCGCCATTCCAGGCTGCTCTATGGAGGGTTTATACTATTTCAGTAGTGGTTGTGGATATGAAGTAAAGTAATGATCAGGACTGACATTGTTCAACACGATCACTCAGTAATCCTATTTTAAACCCCTACAGACATCTTCTTTAAAGCCTTAAGCCTTCAATTCTAATTAGATGGTTGCCAGCTAAACAAGATCCATCTCTCTCTTAGGGTTCATTAAGGAGAATAGGGAAATAATAGGTCAGCGGTGTGAAACTGGGCGCTGCAGGTCAAGGAGGCTAGATGAATAAGACACATGTTAAATATGTACGAGTTTGCAGGGCGATTTGTCTCCTTCATCAGGTGCCAATTCAAAATTCCGGAAATGCATTGTGCATATTCAATAACTCTTTTGTTTGTCATCTAGCTCGCTTGCCCTGCAGCGCCCTTTTCACACCGCCAACCTTTTCTTTCTTAATTTTCCTGATAATTTTCCTTCTGCACCTGTGTGCAGAGGGAGGGAGGCAGTTGGTGTAACAGCGGACCTGAAGGTTCAGGAGAGCTGCAGTTACAGCCTCCGCCATCAAGACCTCATCGTGACTGAGGATCCATCGCTCCACCAAGAGACCGGGCAGTGGATGCTGCCATCTCCCTGGAGCCCTGGTTTGTACATCAGACTCATGTTTATCACCGGGGTTGTGCAGTGTTGTACAGCCATCATAGATGAGTCCTTTACATCATGGGAGTCTATCCTTGTTCCTCACACAGCTCACACAGCAACGCTTGTAATCCTTTTTTAGAGTTCATTCAGACATCTGTTTTTATATGTGTACCTGCTATGTCCTGTGTAATAGATGTGTCTGACCGTACAGGGACATGATCTGATCAGTCAGACACATCCATTACACAGTACATAGCAGGGACACATATATAAGATTATCTCCGCACAGGAGATGTGGTATGATCAGACCATGTCCCTGTACGGTCAGACACATCCATAACACAGTACATACCAGGTACACATATATAAGATTATCTCAGCACAGGAGATGCAGTATGATCAGACCATGCCCCTGTACGGTCAGACACATCCATTACACAGTACAGTCATGGCCAAAAGTTTGGAGAATGATACAAATATTAATTTTAACAAAGTCTACTGCTTCAGTTTTTCTAATGGCAATTTGCATATACTCCAGAATGTCATAAAGAGTGATCAGCTTAACAGCAATTACTTGCAAAGTCAATATTTGCTTAGAAAATGAAGTTTAACCCCCAAAACACATTTCAACATCATTTCAGTCCTGCCTTAAAAGGAGCAGCTAACATCGTTTTAGTGATGGCTCCATTAACACAGGTGTGGGTGTTGATGAGGACAGGGCTGGCAAACAATCAGTCATGATTAAGTAAGAATGACACCACTGGACACTTTAAAGGGAGGCTGGTGCTTGGTATCATTGTTTCTCTTCAGTTAATCATGGTTATCTCTAAAGAAACACGTGCAGCCATCATTGCACTGCACAAAAATGGCCTAACAGATAAGAGTATCGATGCTAGAAAGATTGCACCTCAGTCAACAATCTATCGCATCATCAAGAACTTCAAGGAGAGAGCTTCCATTATTGTCAAAAAGGCTCCAGGGTGCCCAAGAAAGACGAGCAAGCGCCAGGACCGTATCTTAAAACTGTTTCAGCTGCAGGATCGGACTACCAGCAGTGCCGAGCTTGCTCATGAATGGTAGCAGGCTGGTGTGAATGCTTCTGCACGCACTGTGAGGCGGAGACTCTTTGAGCAAGCCCTGGTTTCAAGGAGGGCAGCAAAGAAGCCACTTCTCTCCAGAAAAACATCAGGGACCGACTGATATTCTGCAAAAGGTACAGGGAGTGGACTGCTGAGGACTGGGGTAAAGTCATTTTCTCTGATGAATCCCCTTTTCGATTGTTTGGGACATCTGGAAAACAACTTATTCGGAGAAGAAGAGGTGAGCGCTACCACCAGTCTTGTCTCATGCCAACTGTAAAGCATCCTGAAACCATTCATGTGTCGGGTTGCTTCTCAGCCAAGGGAATCGGCTCACTCACAGTCTTGCCTAAAAACACAGCCATGAATAAAGAATGATACCAGAATGTCCTCCAAGAGCAACTTCTCCCAACCGTCCAAGAGCAGTTTGGCGCCCAACAATGCCTTTTCCAGCATGATGGAGCACCTAGCCATAAAGCAAAGGTGAGAACTAAATGGCTCAGGGAACAAAACATAGAGATTTTGGGTCCATGGCCTGGAAACTCCCCAGATCTTAATCCCATTGAGAACTTGTGGTCAATCATCAAGAGACGGGGGGACAAACAAAAACCAACAAATTCTGGCAAAATGCAAGCATTGATTATGCAAGAATGGACTGCTATCAGTCAGGATTTGGTCCAGAAGTTGATTGAGAGCAGCCAGGGAGAATTGCAGAGGTCCTGAAGAAGAAGGGTCAACACTGCAAATATTGACTTGCTGCATTAACTCATTCTAACTGTCAATATAACCTATTGGTACTCATAATATGATTGCAATTATATTTCTGTATGTGATAGAAACATCAGACAAACACAAATAAAAACCAGAGGGCAACAGATCATGTGAAAATATCATTTTGGTGTCATTCTCAAAACTTTTGGCCATGACTGTACATAGCAAGGACACATATATAAGATTATCTCCGCACAGGAGATGTGGTATGATCAGACCATGTCCCTGTATGTCAGACACATCCATTACACAGTACATAGCAGGGACACATATATAAGATTATCTCAGCACAGGAGATGCGGTATGATCAGACCATGCCCCTGTACGGTCAGACAAATCCATTACACAGTACATAGCAGGGACACATATATAAGATTATCTCAGCACAGGAGATGAGGTATGATCAGACCATGTCCCTGTACGCTGAGACACATCCATTACACAGTACATAGCAGGGACACATATATAAGATTATCTCAGCACAGGAGATGTGGTATGATCAGACCATGCTCCTGTATGGTCAGACACATCCATTACACAGTACATAGCAGGGACACATATATAAGATTATCTCAGCACAGGAGATGTGGTAAGATCAGATCATGTCCCTGTATGAGTGCAACTTGTGTTTTTTACAGATGTTAATTGTACCTGTGATAGTGAATGGAGCTGTTAGGAGAAGTTAGTGAACCTTTTTTTTAAACTCTGATTTCTCAACGAGAAAAACTGATGAAACTTTGATAAAATCACTGATAAAATTCGGACAAATTTTCTTGTATCAGGGAATCCCTGATGTCTGAATGAGCCCTTATACATGAATACTCGCTCTGCCAAGCTCTACTGAGTTCTGTATGATAGAGTCGGTGTCTGACATATCGGGTGGTGGCTTATGTCATGGAGAACGAAACTAGATCCTTCACCCCCGAATAATCATAAGGGGCCCCCATACACATTAGATTATCGGCAGAACACGTCATTATCGGGGGCTTATCCTAATGTGTATGAGGCCTTTAAATAGCAGTAGGAATGGTACAGATTGCATTGAACTTCACAGCAAGAGAAAATGAGAGTTTAGCTTTAATATCCTCTCTATATTAATGGACCATCAGTTCTCAGCTGATGGCTGGTATTTCCCCCGGGAGCTGACTGCAGTTACATTACCATGATATGTATGGTTGTTTTCTCTGAATAAGGGGAGAAAGTATTCCAAAGCATCTAAAGAAAGAAATGGAAATGGACCTGTAAAGTAATTTCTTCGCAAGCTAATCCTCCAGCGCCAAGAGCCGTGTACTGATGAAGTTCCCGTGTTTAGCTCATCACTGGTTGTCATACAGAAAAGGAATTTTTTGTCCTCAAATAGACGTTAAAATGTCCCTCTCCGCAATTGCACATTTAGGAACAAGAAATTCACATAAGGTTGGGATATATGTTGTGCATGCAGACCTCTTCTAGGCTTCTTTCTGAATTGTTGGAATTGCTCCAAGTTCTTCAGGCAATTGCATTTTGATCGAATTTTTGTTCCATTAGCGCAGACTCCATGTTCTGTGAAATTACATTACAATATATTTTTCATGTGGAAAATCGTGATGAAGCATAAACTATATTAGCTGCAAGCATCGTACAGCTGGTGTAGTAAGTATTGAACTCGTCACCAATGTTCTAAGTAAATCTATTTCTAAAGGTGCCATTGACAAGAAAATCTCACCAGGCGTTGGTAACAACCCATCCAATCCACACAGGCAAAGAAGTCAAACCATAGATGTCTATAAAGTAAGTTATGTGTCTTAGGGGGCCGTCACACGGAACGATATCTTGCCCGATATCGTTTAAGCGATCTCCTTTTTGATCGCTTAAGCGATATCGGGCAAGATATCGTTGCATGTAATCAAGCGATTTACGATTTGAAATCGCTTGATCGTGACATCGCTGATCTGAGGTTCGGTTCTCAGATTTAGCGATGAACGATGCAACGATCTGCATCATCGTGGTGTATGACACCACGATGATCCATCTCCCAGCGCCCGCGCCTATGCTGGGAGATGGTAACTATGGTACACGTCGGGTAACTAAGCGACGCGCGGCGCCTAGTTACCCAATGTGTACCATAGTAACGAGCGAGATCGCGGCTCCGCATCGCTGGTGAGTCTGTCTGTGTGACAGCTCACCAGCGATGTGAGCGATATTGTAAGCGATTGCGCGTGCACGTGATCGCTTACAATATCGCTAAAGATATCTCACCGTGTGACGGCCGCCTTAATGAGAAACAATACATGTAAAAAGTATTAAACATACGAAGAAAAATAGCTGAAAAGGACATGGAAAGTCATGACACCAGCTGAAATGTATTAGTAATTAGAAAGCAAACCTAACACTTAGTGACAAATAATATCAGCTGTCCTATAAAAAGGTGTCTCATTACCAAAGTGCCACACAAGAAACATCTCCTGCTGGGTAAAACCAGTGAGCTTTCTCAAGACCTTCACAACCTTATTGTTGCAAAGCATACTGATGGCATTGGTTACAGGAACATTTCTAAGCTACTGAAGGATTCATTGAGTATGTATTTGGGCCATGATTCAGAAATGAAAAGAACATCATTTCCTATTATCCGGCCTTCACCAGGTGATTCCTGCAAGATGTCAGACAGAGGCCTGAAAATAATAATTAGAAGAATTGTCCAAGAGCCAAGAACTACTTGTGGAGAGCTACTGAAAGACCTGCAATCAACCGGTCAACTATTTCAAAGAAGATAATAAGTAATGCACTCAACCTCAATGGCCTGTATGCACGCTTCTGTGTGTACGCTCACCACACCAGGCTTCGTTGCTGAACAAAAGGCATTTTGAAGTGCATTTAAAGTGTGCTCAACAACATTTAGACAAGCCTGTAAAATACTGGAAAAATATAGTCTGGTCACATGAGACCAAAATTTAACTCTTTAGCTGCCATAACACACGGTATGTTTGGAGACCAAAAAGCACCCCATACGACCTCAGAAAAACCATACCAACAGTGAAGTTTAGAGGTGGGAACATCATGGTGTGGGACTGTGTTTTCAGTATGCAAACACAGACAAACCTCATATAATTGACGGAAGGATGATTGGACAAATGTACTGAGACATTCTTGATACAAATCTGCTGGTATCTGCTAGGATGAGGAAGATGAATCGAGGGTGGACATTTCAGCAATTAGTTTCAGAGAAAGAAAATAAATCTGTTGCAATGGCCCTGCCAATCAAGAGACCTCATTCAGCCACCACCAAAACCGCTGATTGGGTGGCCGGGCACCATGCTATGTGAACGCATGCGGAGAATCTCCGCTGCGTTCACATCAGTATGGCAGTGTTTACACTGTGTTTGTGACTACATGCCAGACGCATGCAGACATACACGCTAGTGTGAACTTAGCCTTACTTCTATGCCAAATTTAATGGGACATTCACCTTCCAAAAATTTCAACTTTTGTCTCATCAGTCCACAGAGAATTCTCCCAAAGGTCTTGGGGATCATCAAGATGCTTTCTTGCAAGACTGAGACAATGTTCTTTTCGCTCAGCAGTGGTTTTTGTCTTTGAACTCTGCCATAAAGGCAATTTTTGCCCAGTTTCTTTCTTATGGTGGAGTCATGAACACTGACTTTAACTCAGGCTAGTGAGGCCTGCAGATCTTTGTATGATGTTTTGGGGTCTTTTTTGTCAAAGTGGGTCATGAACATCAGCTAACATAAATACCCTTTAAAAACAATTTTTATTATGATATATTTTAAAATGAACACTACAAATAAACCATATTTGTACAATGCATAATCTTAAAAGTGCACAGGTAACAGGAGGAGAATAAAAGGGAGGTAACCCTATGATAAAACCTCCCTCCTATACCCCATCTGACAGTGGAGGTCGACACCCTGAGATATGATATGGCACCCACACTCACGTAGACTGTCCCTAAGTCTGCTCTCTCTGTCCCTTATAGTGATAGCCAGACAGTGCATACATTGTAAGGCCTTATCAACTTTGGTGCAGACTATGGGAGTAGGATAAGTACCACTATCTTACTCCCTTTTTGAGACCCTTTCTATTTAGTCATGTATAGCATTTTTGTATGTTTTGCACTTTATTATTAATTGAGCACTTGCACTTTCTTTGGCTACATGCGGCAGTCGTGGGTGAGATACTCATCTTCCATCCTAGCTGAGCACTACAGTTCAGTTAGTGAGAGTCACATTCTCTATCCGCCATTCCGCATCTTCTTCCTCTTAAAGGTATTCATTTGCCTATGTAGCCGGTCCTTACTTTCTCTAGTTAGGATTTTTTTGGGAACTCCCAATCAGGGCACTCTCCTTGTTTCATGTACTCTGCTCTGTCCTGGCCTGTTAACTTTACTGAGTTATAAAGTCTGGGTTGTACTGCTACGTATTTTCTCCCAGGACCCGTCTCCTCACAATCACCCTGTCCTTCGGTCAATTCTCTATCCTTTTCTCTTTACTCAGGATCACGTTCTCCACAGTCTCGGTCTCCATTAACATTGGGGACACTCACCTCATGTCGCTCCTGAGCTTTCATACCACAGGTCTGGTCTAGCTACAAGGTAGGCCCTGTCTGACTCACTACCAAGAAATCCTCTCTGACCTTGCCACATATCCCCCTCTCTGGGCTAGTGTCAAACATTAACTCTATCAATACCTTCTCACTACTTGTTGCTGGGCAGAACACAGGTTTATCAAATGCAAAACACTAAAAAGGCAAACATTATAGTGCATCACATCCGATCACATCAACACTTGTGTTGTACAAGGTACACTACCGTTCAAAAGTGTGGGGTCATTTAGAAATTTCCTTATTTTTGATAGAAAAGCACTTTTTTTTTCAATGAAGCTAACATTAAATGAATCAGAAATACACTCTATACATTGTTAATGTGGTAAATGACTATTCTAGCTGCAAACATCTGGTTTTTAATGCAATATCTACATAGGTGTATAGAGGCCCATTTACAACTCCAACAGCCACCACTTCAGTGTTTTAATGGTACATTGTGTTTGGTAACTGTGTAAGAAGGCTAATGGATGTTTAGAAAACCCTAGAAAACCCTTGTACAAGTATGTTAGCACAGCTAAAAATGGTTTGGCTGATTAGAGAAGCTATAAAATTGACCTTCCTTTGAGCTAGTTGAGAATCTGGAGAATTACATTTGTTTGGTCTATGAAACTCTCAAAATGGCCAGAAAAAGAGAACTTTCATGTGAAACTCGACAGTCTATTCTTGTTCTTAGAAATGAAGGCTGTTCCATGCGAGAAATTGTCAAGAAACTGGAGATTTCCTACAACGGTGTGTACTACTCCCTTCAGAGGTGAGCACACACAGGCTCTAACCAGAGTAGAAAGAGAAGTGGGAGGCCCCGCTGTACAACTGAGCAACAAGTACATTAGAGTCTCTAGTTTGCGAAATCGACACCTCACAGCTCCTCAACTGGCAGCTTCATTAAATAGTACCGGCAAAACACCAGTGTCAACATCTACAGTGAAGAGGCGACTCTGGGATGCTGGCCTTCAAGGCAGAGAGGCAAAGAAAAACCCATATCTGAGACTGGCTAATAAAAGGGAAAGATTAATATGGGCAAAAAAACACAGACATTAGACAGAGAAAGATTGGAAAAAGGTTTTATGGACAGACGAATCAAAGTTTGAGGTGTTTGGATCACCCAGAAGAACATTCTTGAGACACAAAACAACTGAAAAGATGCTGGAAGAAGCCTGACGCCATCTGTCAAGCATGGTGGAGGTAATGTGATGGTCTTGGGTTGCTTTGGTGCTGGTAAAGTGGGAGATTTGTACAAGGTAAAAGGGATTTTGAACAAGGAAGGCTGTCACTCCATTTTGCAACGCCATGCCATACCCTGTGGACAGCGCTTGATTGGAGCTAATTTCATCCTACAACAGGACAATGACCCAAAGCAAAGCACATCTCCAAATTATGCATGAACTATTTAGGGAAGAAGCAGGCAGCTGGTGTTCTATCTGTAATGGAGTGGACAGCGCTGTCACCAGATCTAAAACCCATTAAGTTGTTGTGGGAGCAGCTTGACCATATGGTACACAAAAAGTGCCCATCAAGCCAATCCAACTTGTGGGAGGGTCTTCAGGAAGCACGGGGGTGACATTTCTCAAGATTACCTCAGCAAATTAACAGCTAGATGCCAAAGGTCTGCAATGCTGGAATTGCTGCAAAGGGAGCATTCTTTGACGAAAGCAAAGTCTGAAGGAGAGAATTATTATTTGAAATAAAGACCATTATGTCTAACCGTGTCAATGTCTGGACTATATTTTCTATTCATTTTGCAACTCATTTGATAAATAAAAGTATGAGTTTTCATGGAAAACACAAAATTGTCTGGGTGACCCCAAACTTTTGAATGGTTGTGTACCTTCCCCAGCAGCATCAGCGAACCGCCTGCTATGAAAACCATCACTCTCTCCATCGTGTCCTGCTGTCTCACTTCGTCAACTGATGCAAATGACCACGTCCTTCTCCAACACCTGGCTGTGCACTAGGTGTGAGGCTTGCCTCTGTCTCTTCTCTGGAATTGCCGTCGTCTTCAATTTCCGTTCTCAGGCCCATGTCCACCTGGTTTGCCGTCGGACAATGCCATTGACTTCAGCTGGCCAGGATCAGATGTTGGAAAATTCAATAAGAAAGACCATCATTCAAAAATAAACTCTTTACTCAATGATAACTTTGTAGGAGTTATATACAATAGGTAGTGGGTGCATAGGTACATGAAGGTTTCCTTTACAACACGTAGCATTTTCATGCACAGAGTCTTACCTCATCAAATACAGACTCAACACAGTTTCTTTACTTACTCTATCTAAAAGTCTCGGTTCCTTCACCACAACCCAGCTTATTACTATAGTTCAGATAGTGAGAGTCCTATTCTATACCCATGCTTCCACATCTTTTTCTTTTTGAATCAAGTGTTTTTTTGTTAGAAAATGTAATAAACAAAAATTACATCTCAAATAACTGTGGTATAAAAAGTGAACATCAACTTAAATCTACCAATCTTATGACAAATATTACATGGCATAACCTCTTCCCATCACCCTCCCCCCACCCAATCCCATTTGTCGTATTTCAAGTAGCAAACAAGTCGTCGCACAGCAGATCATAGAACACAACAGACTGCAATCAGTAGGCTGTGGGCCCATAGGCGGGTGTGTCCTTTCTCTTAGAAGAGTAGCCGAAGCTAGACCCGGTAGTCCATCCAACCACCCCACATATTCTCAAACTGCGTATGTTGTCCTATTTTAACATATATGTTATTTTCCATTAAAACAATAAAGTTAATTTTATTGACCAATTCTTGTCTGACTGGAGATTTGTCATCCAACCAGTGGTACGCTATAAGTTTCCTCGCAGCATACAGGATTCTAGCTATTGTCAACTTTCCCCAATCATCAACATCAATGTCATCTACACACCCCAATATATAAGTCAGAACCTGATCTTTTGCTGAAATCTACTAATAAGAGGAGTCAAATTGAGCTGCTCATAATTCTCCAATTTAGCCGAAACCACAATGCCCAGGTATTTAAATTCACTAACCATCCCGCAAAGGGATTTCTCCAGCCGATAAAACGTCAGCACCACGGACAGCATTTACTGGCAAATTGAAACACTGCTGCTGTTTGAAAGTCCGTGTTTTCCATGGTGCTGAAGTTTTATCTTCTTCACAGTGGTGAAAGCTGATTGGTTACTGTGTCGGCAACCCGGCAATTTCAAACACCACTGCTTTGACAGCAGCGGTGTTTGACTCTGCCGGTAAATGCTGTCGGCAGGGCTGAAGTCAGCTGACAGTCAGTGCTGTCCTCTGTGCTAAAGTTTTCACGGCGGGCTTTCTCGGCATGAGGAAACCCGCCAAGAAAACGTCAGCACCGAGGACAGCAGTTAAGGTATAATAACGCTGCTGTTCAGGAACATGAACAGCAGTTGTGGTATAATACTGTTGCTGATCAGGACCATGAACAGCAGCTTCAGTATTATACCACTGCTGTTCAGGACCATGGACAGCAGCACACTGACTCGCACCACACACTGACTCGCATTACACTCGCACCATATGCTCAATAATGTAGCCATGCACACACACCCACATTTGCACCACACTCAAGCCAAGAACGCCCAGCACTCGCATGACTGTCATGCATCAAAAACGCTCCTTTTTTGATGCATGACAGTGTGCCTCCAGCCGTTAACATTAACTCTATTGATGCCCACTCACTAATTCAGTAAAATTAATCACATTACATCAACACGTGTATCTTCAAGGGAGAACGTGGTGGTATGTCGATCTTCTTACATGGGCACAGTGACATGATGGTGCCCATATAATCAGAGTGACGTAATAATATATAACAAAAACTATAGAATCTGTATTCTAAAATAGTGGATGGAGAAACGATAAGTGACTGCTTTTTCTGGTATTGGTCAACTATGCATTCCAAATGCTGGTGTATACAGCAGACACAGCCTAAAGCCACATAGAAAGAGCCTAATATGTCTACCACATATGCAAATATATGGCCTCCATGTGCTTCTGGAAAGGTTCAGTCAAACTATTCTTCCCAAGAAGCATGTCTTCTCAAGGAGCCTTCCCTCCATATATATACAGCATCTGGTGGGGCATGCAACAAACATGTTTTATAGTGGATTCTGCTGCAAAATCTTAACCATTTGCTAATAATTTGCCAGTACAAAAGATCCAACTTGCATATTACCTTTTATTAAGGCAAGGTCACAGTGAAAATGGCTAAAATCTTGACTCTTGATTTGATTTGATTTGCTTTTAGGACTGATCCGTTCTCGGGTTCGAGGTGCTGAGGCAGCTGTTGCTGGAATTCTGACATTTTTGGACAGCCATTGTGAAGTCAACAATGAGTGGCTTCAGCCTCTGCTTCAGAGAGTCAAGGAGGTAAGTTTCTAGTAAGGTTACTTTTCACTGATAAATTATCATTAAAGGGTCCGTCCTCAAAAGTTCTATTGAAAAGGACAGATGGTGTAACAAACTTTAATATACCGTACGTATGTTTAAAAATGTTTAAAGCTACCTTCACTTTGGTCTTTGTTTTTCTGTCACACACATTTGGGATTTGGCTGGATGCAAACATTGCATAGAGCAGAATACCTCTTTCTGAACACTGTCTTGTGGGCACTGTGGGGTACTGAAGCTCTGATCCAATTAGTGAGCATTAGAGCTATTTTGCAGTATCCCGGCGATGCCACTAACAGCGTGATGGAGATGTAGTGATCCGCTATGTACCATCCAGTCACTGCCAGGGTTGATACCAGTCGGGATTGAGGGAAACTGTGAGTTGGACCTGTCTGATGGCATTCATGATCTATCCTTAGTATAAAGGCCCCGTCACATCGTTAACGATATTGTTGAAACGTCATGGGTTTTGAGTCGTTGTAACGATGTCGTTCAGTGTGACATGTACATCCAATCAACGATAACACTGGGGAACAATTTGAAAAAATTTTCTGTTGAGTTAGGTTTTTGAGCTGATTTATACTAAAATTGGCATGCTGATTCCAAAAATGTAGTCAGTTTTTTTTCTAGCACGTCAAGTTTTTCCTCCACAACTTACCTGCCAGAGAAGCACAATTGCACTGATATCTGTAATAAGACTTGTTATCTGATTACAATTCGACTCATATAGAGCTGTAAAAAACATGATAGTGTTAAAAAACATATTTGTCATGCCTATTTCTTATACATTTCATTTTTTGTTCATATTTGTACTATTTAAAAAACAACAACACTTTTTAGGTACAGTAGTTTACATATTTTTGAGAAGACAAAAATCCTATAGTTCAAAAACTTGACGTGATAGAGAAAAACAGATCATTTCTGGATTCGGCATCCAAAAATTAATTAAGAACGGTTGTCTGACCTAACTCCTAAAAAATTGTGTTCCCCAGTGTAATCGGGCAGATTGTTGATGGGAGGTTGGTGAACCGGACCTTAAACGATGAGCGTTTGTCCAACCTGCAGCATGGGTATGTGTGACACCTCGATAACGATGTCGTTAACGACTTCGCCTATTGAGAATTGAAGGACATAGGCGAGCTAACGACCGCAACTATCGTTTGCTTTTCGCGGAATTGTTGCTGCGTCGTTAACGAGATCTATAAGTGTGACATTTCACTAGCGATCATTGAACGTTGTTCTAGCGATCTAGGTCAAGTCAGATCATTGATCGTATTGATCGTTCGAACATCGGAGCGTGAGACAGGGCCTTATGTCATTATTCTAAAAATATCCACATGATATGTGCAGCGTTAAACTGAACTGAATCATGTTAGTTGCATAGTGGTCATTTAATAGCCAGTTTACCCTGGTTGACCGCACTTCAGATGTGCACTGAAAAATCTGTAAGAGATTGCACTTGAATATAGGCTACCATTGTTCTCGGCACCACAAATGCTATTTACACAAGATGATGTGCTGTCGAGAACAATGACCTTTTGTGCAAAGCTAAAGATCATATCAACTGGCAAACGACTGTTTTGCTCGTTTGTCATGCAATCGGCAGTCTGTAGAACGAGTGTAACTAGGAACAGTCGCGCACGACATTTGTGCAAGATAATTGAACCTTTAGAAGTGGAAAAAACCCTTGAAATTCCGAACGTGGTTTTCAAGCAGACTCTTCATCGTAGACTAAACTATATTGTTTTTTATATTTCATGTTTTACATAGGATCACACCCGTGTTGTTAGTCCAATTATTGATGTCATCAGTCTGGACAACTTTGCTTATCTGGCAGCGTCTGCAGATCTCCGGGGCGGTGAGTAAGATTTCCATTCCTGTAATACTGTATGCCATGATGTCTGAGTTTTAATTACTTTGTGATTTTTAATTGTGGCTCACTATTTTTTACTGAACTTGGTTATTTCTTTGCTGTTTCTCATATTACAAAGGTTATAGAGATATTATTGCCTGCATTCCCATAATGTCTGCACATACTGCTGTTGCTACCTCTCACCAATTCACATCATGCTAACTTCGGGAGAGACTTTTTGGATCTTCTGTTGTACTCAAATGTGAGGAATGGGTTTTATCAAATTCATATCTGTGATTTCTGCAATACTACAGATTATAGGAGGTACAGCAGACAATATTCAGATTAGTATCTATGCAAAAAAAAAAGCTACATACAATAATCTAGGGTCTCAAATATGTCTTAGATCTGAGTTTCATATGGTCAGATTTAGAAGTTTAAAAGGGTTAGCCACCCTTGGTGAAATCTTGGCCAATATATTGCAGCAGCTTGCTGAATCCTAATGGTGTGTAAAGCACATACTGTGAGGATTCGGCTCCATACCTTGGTGAGACTCAATTATGGATTGTTAATTCTCAAACTCTAGCCGCTAATGAGTACTTGCTGTATTTTACATGTACATCAATATCTTTCACTTTATTTTCTTGTATATAAATTAGGTTATATTGTTACTAGCCTTCTGTACATGCAAAAATTAGTCATAATATTTAAGGGGCTGTCTACTACTTGGATAACTTCTTCCCAATTGCTATATTCCCCCATGTAAAGTAAAACTGGGCCATACTACCTTACGGTGCAGGCAGCGTTCCAGTCTGACGACGCCTGGTCTTCTGGGGTTCGCGTGACATTGTTATACGAGACCTGTATTTAGGCATCAGCCATTGCACTGTCACTTCTATAGAGTGTCACAGGGCAGTAGTCAAGGGTGAGGGATTGACTCCAGACCAGATACCCTTGGTACACTACATGAAGGTAATGGTCATGGCTGGGTGTGTGGGCTTGTGTCGTGTGGGCTGTATGCCCGTGCAGGCTGCATGCTACCATTCACTTCACTTGGACAGGACCGGATGACAATTCAGACTGACATGGAGACCGCTAATTTACTTTAACCAGCAACAGTTTATTTAGCAGTTCTTCAGTAACTATGTCATACGTAACTGTTTCAAATCCCACTGGGCTGTTTTTGATCCCACTGGTCCTGTGAGTCCCAGCACAACCCAACTCAGTTCAACAGCTCAATTCGTAAGTCATCGTTCCTTTCTGCGGCTCCATGTCCATTCTCCTTGTAGAGGAGGGGTTATGGGGGTTATGACCACTGAAGCAAGAGTAAAGCCTTGTACTTCGAGACTTCTCTCTATCCACATCTCTTCTCTTGTAGAGTAGTGGGTTTTGCCAGTAGTGGCAAGATATAGAGCCTTGTGCTCTGACGCTTAGGGAGACTCTGTTAACAGACACGCTTAGGGAGACTCTGTTAACAGACCAATGTGCTCTGACTCTCTACCTTTTAGGTTTCATGCTTTGTAGCTGAAGCTCTGTTTTCTAGACTCTCCCAACTAGGGCCACTTTATTACAAGGTCGTTCGCTAGCCTCAGTGATGTCTCAACTTCTGTTCCTCAGTCAATCCTTTAGGTTTATGCTATCTCTCACAGTTTCCTTTCTCCTTTTGTCACCCACTGCATGAGGCCTTGACAAACTCTCAGACCATAAGTCTTCTCAAGTCACACGCTGGGCCCCATCTGATGTCCTAAAATAAACAGTCACTACCATTGTGGGCTACTCCCAACACTTAACTATTACCCTACTGTCTGGCAAACTTATATATATAAGTGCTATACATTATACATTAAAACATTGCAAGCATTACATTATAACACATCACATCACTACATTACATCATGATTCACATATATTGCATTATTTACAAAAGACGCACGACACAATTCACATGACATCACACTAACACAATTGTGGTCACATTCCTTCCCCAGAAGACACCAATCAATCCACCTCCTTAAACCTCCTTCAGATGTAATTGACTTAATTTCGTCAAAGAAAGTGCGGTGATCTGGTTGTTGGAACGGCAGTTGAGGTGATTATAGGATATTTTTATTCTCACAATAGCAATTGAGAATGAATTGTCTAAGTAGTGGACATTCCTTTAAAGCGAACCTGTCGGCAAAAACAAATGATATTTACCTGCAGCTGTAATGTAATCTGAAAATGAAGTTATATTCTCCCTGCAGCTGCTCAATTCCAGTCTATAAGGCGGTGATCAATCAATTATGCCCTGAGCGCTCTGTAATCACTTCCATTACTCTTTGACTAACATTCAGCTCTGCAGACATGCTGGATTGAATTGAGAGAGCTAGAAAGTATAATTTTTTTTTTTCAAAGGAAGGTTTGCATTTGTCATCTCTAAAATTATATTGGCATGTCCTTTCTATTTGTTCATGCGCTGACCATTTTTTAAATGGACACCATGATGACCCAAAAAGTTGAAAGGGGTACTCCGGGGTGATAAAAAAATGTTTGTACTGTTCCTGCCTTCATGCACTATAAAGCTGCCTAGTACACGTCTATTATCTTTAGAACTATTGTGACATGAACAATGCTGTGACATGAGCTGTATCTCACCCCTGCCTCTGGGACGTTACATTACTCGCCACTATGTAGCTCCGTGCTGTATCTGTCTCCTGATAATAGCTGTGAGAACAGTGGGAGTGAAGTCCCTGAAGCTGCCTGCATGATTATCAGTTTCCTGTTATCTGCTTCCCACATTCAGTCCAATAAGAGAAGTCATGGCCCTGCCTCCTCATCTCCATCTAGAAGCAGATACCCGGAGACTGGTGGTTACAGCAAGGAGCTTTTGCATTGTCACATCATCTGTTCTTGAACTGCAGAAATATCTGGTATAGTAGATTGACTGATACAGCAAGGAGCTGAACACTGGTGAATGACTTAATGTCCCAGACTAAGAGGTGAGGAGCAGCTACTGTAAAACTGAGTTACAGGAGTTCTAGAGATAATAGAAGTGTGCTAGGCATATCAGCTTTATAGTGCATGAATGCAGGGACGGTACAAAAATGTTTGTTACTCGGAGTAACTCCTTATTGAGGCATACAAACGTCCTCTTTAAAAACAGATCAATGTGTCTGATTAATGAGATCCGGGTCCTGATACATAAAAGTTTTTACCCATAATTCTAGTGTAAAAAGATTTTAGTAACAAAAATATACAATTGATGGAGGCAGGTTTAAACTAGGTCTTTTTTGTTTCCTATGTAACTATGTAAAGTTGCAAAACAAGAGGCTAAACAAGTATGTAGCGACTTTTGACGTTTTCACCCCATTATTGCAAAGCTCCGAAAAAGTGAGTGTATTAGTGGTGGGACAAGGGTGTGATAAACCCCGACTGTCAAATTCATGATGCGCGGAGGTGCACCCTATGCCTCAAAACGTATTGTTTCTGACTGGAGTAAAATTTGAGGTAAGGTCAAGTGCATATGGAAGCTCATGCCGTGTTGCATCTTGCTGCTTAGTAAACCAGACATATTATTCTCCACCCTGCTCCCTCATCAAGGTTGGCGTAAAACACACTTGTTTGATGTAGAATGTAATAACGCATGCTTTATGGGGATCTGTTAAAAATTGAAGAAAAAAAAAGCCTTGTGATGTTCATAAGAGTTCCATTTGTTTTTCCTCTGTTTTTAAGTAATCTGTCGCTATGGGCCACGTCACACACACAGATATCTGTGCAGATATTGTTTGCAGATCTCTGGTTGCAGTGAAATCATGGACACATTGCTCCATTTTGTGGCTGTGTACAAATGGAGCAATCTGTCCATGATTTCACTGCAACCAGAGATCTGCGAACAATCTCTGCACAGATATCTGTGTGTGTGACATGGCCCTAAGAGTCAATGGATAAAAATGTGCAGATATTTAATCTTTCAGTTTTTAAAAGACCATAAGAAAAAACGGATGCAAAACTTTCTTATGTACATTGATGTAAAAACTTAGCACATGAGTGAATGTGACCGGTGAGGACAGCACTATGGCTCAGTGGTTATCACTGTACAGTGGGCAGCATTATAGCTCAGTGGTTATCACTGTACAGTGGGCAGCATTATAGCTCAGTGGTTAGCATCGTACTGTGGGCAGCATTATGGCTCAGTGGTTAGCGCTGTACAGTGGACAGCATTATGGCTCAGTGGCTAGCACTGTACAGTGGGCAGCACTATGGCTCAGTGGTTAGCACTGTACAGTGGGCAGCACGGTGGCTCAGTGGTTAGCACTGTACAGTAGGCAGCATTATGGCTCAGTGGTTAGCACTGTACAGTGGGCAGCATTATGGCTCAGTGGTTAGCACTGTACAATGGGCAGCATTATGGCTCAGTGGTTAGCACTGTACAGTGGACAGCATCATGACTCAGTGGTTAGCACTGTACAGTGGGCAGCATTATGGCTCAGTGGTTAGCACTGTACAATGGGCAGCATTATGGCTCAGTGGTTAGCACTGTACAGCATTATGGCTCAGTGGTTATCACTGTAGCCTTGCAACGCCGTGGTGCTTTGTTGGGTATGAAATTAACATTGGGGTGTTTTCCATGACATATACTCACTTCATGAGTATAAATTGGCCGTTGACTTTGCATCATCGTAGCTTTTTAACATTATTATCTAGGAAAGCAAATGGGCCAACTGTTTACCTAAAAGGTATTCCCTTGGCAAATGCTGGTTGTATAGGGCCCTATGTACACACCAAAGCTATATGTCAGCGAAAACCTTAAAATGACATGTTAATATATTCTTATATCCTTATATCACAAATAGATCTTCTTTGACTAAATTGTTAATTAACAGAAAAATTAAAGAGGTTGTTCTATCTTCTGATATGGTAATATGATATGGTAGGATGGTACATCTGGGGCAGGAGCAATGGGATTTGGATCTTATTTGTTAAGGGTTTATGCATTTTTTTCATTTTAGATTTTTGACTTGTTGAAATAAATAGTGTAGGTGAAGACGACTTCTGCAGCCATTACTTTGCTCAGTATCCGGTAAGAATAAAGTGGCCTATATATTTCTGAGATACGGTCTGTGCTTTGCAGTAAAAGAGCAGAAGGTCTTTGTTTTTCTTCTAATCACCCTCATTTTGCACACTAATATGTGACATAAGACCACCCCTAATGGACACAGCTCATGATTTTGCTGTTTATCCTATATTATTAGGGTTTGACTGGAGTCTACATTTCAAGTGGGAACAGATTCCTATAGAACAGAAGATGTCACGCACCGACCCAACATCCTCAATACGGTGAGCTTTGCTTCTTTTTATAACATTAATATGTTCCTTTATTAAACCTGTTAGGTGTCCCATGCTTTATTACCTGAAGGCATAATATGATATCGGGAGAGACGCTGAGCTCAGGGATTTGTAATTTTCCATATTTTATTAAATGCTCCCAGGTTTGTATATGATGAGCGCTATCCGTTGCTCCGAGTGGTTGGAGGAGTCCAGGCTATCTGGAGCCCAAACAACATTTAGGATTCCTTCATATGTAGCTTAAATAATGCAGCATTTTAAGTTTAATTTCTGTTGTTTGTAGAGAGCTCTGGAGAATATTAAAAATTCTGGTTAATAAGGAGTTTAGAGATTTCCGATCATTTCCACAACTTACGGTACTCTCTTGAGAGATAATGTGATGGACATCATTACAACACCTCCCTCCTCTTCCCTTACCAACACCACCTTTTTAATATTATTTTTTCCTTTCTTTTCTGGTCCTTCTCTCTTTTTTGTGACCTTTTAATCTCTGACATGCAGAGACCTTTAATATCATTACTTGGAATATAATGGAATGGGAGTAAGTTCTATTTCTAGATTTTTTGTGGTCCTGCCTGACCTATAAATTTGTTTTCGAAATAATTCAATCTAGTGTGATTCATCATAATTTCTCTGGCACCAAAATTAAAGATGAAAACGAGTTTCTTGCAATTTAATAAGCTTCACTTTATTGTATATTCTTCACCGACTTATGGAAGCAGACATCAGTTCCCAATGTTTCGGCCTATAAAGGCCTTTATCAAGGGAAATTTGTAAAGAAATCCGTCGGCCAGGTATAGAGGTGAGCAAATACAGCAAGTCACTGCTATGCCTGCCCAACGGATCTCCTTACAGATGCCCCTTGATAAGGGCCCTTGTAGGACGAAACGTTGGGAATTGACGTCTGTTTCCAAAAGTCGGTGAACAATATACAATAAGTGAAACTTACTAAATTGCAAGAAACTGGTTTTCATCTTTATTTTTGGCGCCAAAGTCTTTTTTCATATACTTAGATATGTTTCTCTCCATGCATACACCCTTATTGAATGCATTTACCCCTTCAAGTGTTAAAATCAACATAAGTTTTGCCATGTTTCTGGCAGAAAATGCAGCAGATCAATGTTTATTTGGGAAAATATCAAATGTAAGACCTACATTTTGGGGGCTTCTCTTTATTTTGCTAGCGTTTTGTAATTGCGCATACTGTAGACAACTGACATGAAGCAGCTGAATTGCGGTCTCCGACCACTGTTGGCTGGCTCCAAGTACAATAGGCAGGTAGTCACCTCTGTTGGCAGCTACTCACCTGTTAGCTGTTAGGCACGTAGTAAAAACAAATCTAAAAGCGTACGGACAACCTGTTTAGATCATTGAAATATAAACAGTATTGTGCAAATGTTTTAGGCAGGTGTGGAAAATAATGCTGAAAAGTAAGAATGCTTTAAAAAATACAAGTGTTTAATTTATTATTGTCAATCAATAAATGGAAATCGAAATTTAAATCAAAACAATATTTGGTGTGTCCACCCTTCACTAAAAAAACAGCATCTATTCTTCTAAATACACTTGTCACCTAAACACAGCTTTTGAAGGAACTCAACAGGAAGGTAGTGCCAAATATCTTGGAGACCTAACCACAGATCTTTTGGGTATAAGGCTTGTCCAAATCCTTCTCTTCATGTAATTCAAGACTGGATGATGTTGAAATCAGGGCTCTGTGGGGCTGATTCATATCTTACAGGACTCCTTATTCTTTACACTGAAGTTAGTTCTTAATGACATTGCCTGTATGTTCGGCTCAAAATACATTCTTCTGCAGGGCAACAACCCCAATCACATTCATTGCTGTTGATATTTCATGATACCGTAGTTATAGTATCTGCCTGTATGTCTCCGCATTAATGACTTTATTAATCCTGGGCAAATCCCCAATTCCATTTATTGAAATGAAGCCCCAAACTTTCAAGAACTCTCCACCATGCTTCAGTGCTCCTGGAGACCCCTGTACCGATCTCCAACCCTTCTGTAAAACTGTCTTCTGTCACAGCCAAATATTTCACATTTAGACTAATCAGTCCCAGAGAACAGGTTGCCATTTTTTGCACCCCAGTTCCTGTGTTTTTCTGCATACATGAGTGACTTGTCATGTTTCCATGTGGAAGGCATGGCTTTTTGGCCACAGTTTTTCAATGATGACCACTTCTTGTCAGATGTCTCTGAACAGTATGTGAGTGTAGTTGGTTCCTCCTAATATTTTTTCAACAAGGTTACATCTTGCACAGTTGCTGCAATCAGACTCTATTCATTTTTCAATATATAAAGAAGCACCTGAATATAACTTTGTGAATCCCCATGTCATGGGTGTGTCAGGAGGCACAGATGAAACTGTAGAGGCCAAACAGTCAAAATCCTAACAAAATGTCTGTCGCTTTAAGAGGCATTCCCCTTTTAGTTATAGCTGGAGGTCACTAGGACCCAGCTGATTCCTTACCTTCAGCTGCCTATATATTCTCCTTGACTCCCAGGATGCACTGCTGGTGATAGCTGTTCAGGTGTTCCTGGTTGCATCCTAGATCAAAGCAGTGTTTCCTGGAGTCTGTTGGTTTGCTGGTTGGATCTGCTCAAGCTAAGTGTATCTATTCCCTCTTTGTTTGTTTCCCTTGTGTGTTTCTCTAGTTGCTACCCAGGCTGACTAGTGATCACCCGTTCTGATCCCTGTGTAGTCGTAGTCCAGAGATAGGCAGGGAATAGGTATCGTTGCGGAAACTGTATAGGGACGTTAGGGGAGCCAGGTGTCAGCGCTAGTTGTTCTAGGGGGTCACCATCCCCTATTTTTGCCCTTAGCATCAGGGACTCCTTCCCCCCACATGTCTTCGTCCAGCGCTGGGTGTCTTCCTTCACCCAGCGTGACACCCCAAGATTGCTGTCAGTTATGAGATGATGGCACTGCTGAACATCATGCATGCTTTTCTTCGAAATCAAAAGATGTGTCTTTCAGCAGCTGGACTAAGTTTTTTCAGTACCATTGCAAATTTCTTGGCACGTCTTCAAAACAGCTTGAGCAGTAGATTTTGAAACTCCGGTCTGGGTTGATGTCTTTACCTAAAACGTTTGCACAGTAGTGTATCACAAATGCCCCCCTCTGTCTTATGCTGCACTCATCTGCACATTGGCAAAGTTGAGTTGGAAGGGTTTTGCCACTTTGATGTTTTCACTTTTAAATTTTTGCATTAAAAAAAATCCAAAGTGGGAAGATATCCATACAGAGGAAATCAACCCTTTTCCTATAATTTTTACATATATTATTTTTTTTTTTTTAAATAACTGTCTTTTAAAGGGAATATATTAGAAGGTTTCTGCTATGGAATCTGAGAGCAGTATAACAGGGGCATGGCCTCTGATACCAGCAATGTATTCCTAACTGGACTGCTTGGTGCAGTTTTGATAAAATCCTTGTATTTTCTTCTACTGTAGATGTAGTAGTGCCATGAATGCTAAGCTGTGTATAACCCCACCCACATCACTGACTGATTGCTGCCAAGTTACAGCGTACAAAGGAAGCTATCTGCCAATCAGGGATGTCGGTGGGGTTGCACAAATTAGCTGAACTGCCAGGATGCCATAGGATGCCTCGTCCTACAATCATAATCTCCTTCTGATAAAGCACTGATTATTTAAACAACATAAAGCTGCTGAGCAAGTGACACATGCCTGGATTCTGGTTCTCTCCTATATAATGCTGCTCTCAGATTACACAGTAAAAACCTGCTGACAGATTCCCTTTGATGTGTAAGCCCTAAAGCCTTTTTTGTTTCTTCGAGCGTTCCATCACGAAGTCTCTGTTTTCATTGTTCATGGCTTGTTTAAAGAATAACAATCACTGTTAGAATTCATATATTACTCAGAGTAAATTAATAATATACAGTAAATAAGTATTTATATACACTAATGTAAGCATATTTCATACAATACTCCTACATTCTTTTATGTAACTGAGGCCTTGTTCCACGTAGAGTTCACGCTGCAAAACTGTTTTTTTTTTTTTATAAAATTGTTTCTATAGCAGTGGCGTAACTACCGGCATAGCAGCCGTAGCGGTCGCTTTGGGGCCCGGCGCTTGTGGGGGGCCCGGACCCAGCGCCGCTACGCAGCCGCTGCTATACCGGCAGCTGCGCCTGCGATACATACAGGGGCGGACTGGCCCAGCGGGCCCCGACACTTTGGGACCACGCCCACTAAGCCCCGCCCCCATACCCCCTGGGTGCTGTAGGGGGGGCCCGGACGGAAAGGGGGGCCCATTGGTCCCCTGAGCGCCCCCACATGTCATACAAGGGGGCCCCTGACCGCTGCCCCCACACGCTATCCTCGGGGCCCCCAGACCGCCTGCCCCGGGGAGCCGCTCCTTCTAGACACTGCGGGCACGTCCTGGTTCAGTGCCCTGGCCCTGAGCCGTAGCCTGCACCCGCGGCCTCTCTGCAGTCCTGGCGGCTGAGGCTGCACCATCCACCTGGTGCGCTCCTCCTCGCAGCAGCCCGGACCCTCGTGCGGCCAGCCCGGCTCGCCCCCGCCAAGACGCCACCGGTAAGTGCGTTGCCGCCGCTCCCGCTCTCCACATCTCCCCACCACCGCTGCAGGTCCCGACCACGGCCTGTACAGCCCCACTCCTGGGCCCCTGTGGCGGTGCCTGGCCCCCCCACGGCACTGCATAGCCGCGGGCTGCGGGGGACAGACGGTGTTACCCACGGAGCCCACCGCAGCCTGACTAAAGTTGAGGACACAGTGGGGCCAGCAGCGCTACCCTCGGGTCCCTCCACAGCGGCGCGGGGCTGTAGGCTGAGCAGGGATCAGCGATGCCGCATGCAGTGCCCTGCCTCCGTCGGTCCCCCAGCCTGATGCTCCACAGCAGTCCTTGGCCTGCCACAGCCTGCTGACTGTTCAAAGGTGCCCATCTCCTACACCATTACCTTGGGCCCCTGACCACCTGGTCTCATCTGACCCCCCTGCTGCATGGACACACCCTGCCCTTACTCACCCTGTCCTCACACACTCACCCTGCACTCACACTCTCCTTGTGCTCACACTCACCCAGTGCTCACACTCACCCAGCGCTCACACTCACCCTGCCCTCACACTCACCCTGCCCTCACACTCACTCTGCTCTCACACTCACCCTGCCCTCACACACCCTGCCCTCACACACCCTGCCTCCACTCACCCTGCCCTTACACTCACCCTGCCCTCGCACACCCTGCCCTCGCACACCCTGCCCTCACACTCACCCTGCCCTCGCACACCCTGCCCTCACACTCACCCTGCCCTCACACTCACCCTGCCCTCACACACCCTGCCTCCACTCACCCTGCCCTCACACTCACCCTGCCCTTACACACCCTGCCCTCACAGCTGCTGCGTCCCCCCGCTCTCCATTACCGGCGGGCAGTCGCGCTGATCTGCCTGTCATGTGGGCTGTAACCGGCGCCGCTCTATTTCCTGTATCGCCGGCTACAGCGTCACACTACATGACAGGCTGTGGCTGCGATCAGCGCGACTGCCTGCTGCAGGTAATGGAGAGCGGGGGGCCTGTATATACCACCACCAGGGGCCCTGTATACCACCACCAGGGGCCTGTATATACCACCAGCAGGGGCCTGCATATACCACCACCAGGGGCCTGTATATACCACCACCAGGGGCCCTGTATATACCACCACTGGGGCCTGTATATACCACCACTGCGGAGGCTGCTGTAATACTGCTGGGGCCTGTATATACTACTGAGGAGGCTGCTGTATACCACTGGGGCTGCTGTAAAACTGCTGGGGCCTGTATATACCACTGGGGAGGCTGCTGTATACCACTGGGGCTGCTGTAATACTGCTGGGGCCTGTATATACCACTGGGGAGGCTGCTGTATACCACTGGGGCTGCTGTAATACTGCTGGGGCCTGTATATACCACTGGGGAGGCTGCTGTATACCACTGAGGCTGCTGTAATACTGCTGGGGTCTGTATATACCACTGGGGAGGCTGCTGTATACCACTGGGGCTGCTGTAATACTAATGGGGCCTGTATATACCACTGGGGAGGCTGCTGTATACCACTGGGGCTGCTGTAATACTGCTGGGGCCTGTATATACCACTGGGGAGGCTGCGGTATACCACTGGGGCTGCTGTATATACTGCTGGGGCCTGTAAGGGGGTGTGTCTTGAAGGGGCGTGTCATTGGGGGGGGCGTGTCTTGGAGGGGGCATGTCATTGGGGGGGGGGGGTCTTGGAGGGGGCCCCGTTCAAAAGTTTGCTATGGGGCCCTGCCAGTTCTAGTTACGCCCCTGTTCTATAGTGCTGTAATTGTACCGACCCGAAAAATAAAGCTGTTTTTATTCATTTTACCACACCGTGAACTGCATAAAAAAAAGTTCCTGAATTGCTGTTTTATGTTCATTTTCCCTCCCGTAAACTGAAATAGAAAAAAAACTTTGTGCCCGAAAATAGTACCACTAAAATCACGACTCCGACAGCGAAAATACAGAAAAAATATTATAGCTCTCAAAATAGGTTGATGTAAAAAAAGAAAAAACAAACAACAACAAAAAAAAAAAACTTTTTAGGGCGCGATACTAGCAAAACCTAAAAAAAAAAAACATATACTGGTAAATCTGGCATCGCTGTAATCGGACCAGCTTGAAGAATAAAACCGTCTAATCACTTACACCACAAATCAATTCTTTACCTGCTGTTGATTTGTTCTTTCTTCCTCCCAAAGTTCGCAGTCAGGCTCGGCTCACATTTATTCTGTGCTCTACACTGAGCACTTACATCTGGATTTCCATGTAAATCTATGATATACATGATTGAGACAGATCCCCCAATAAAAGATTCCCCATAATGAGGCGGAGGGAGTCACTTGGACTAATTATGTGGTATGATCTGGCAGTGTCCACCTTTTTAAGCATTCATAAACGTGCGGTCAACCACAGTTTTGTGCACTTCTGGAAAGGTCACCGCTGAACAAAGGTCAGACAGGGTCCAGAATAGCTCTGCTGCCTCATGATAGTAAATGGGTGCCTCGGGGGTTTCATCTCTATCTTGTCATTTGATGATTTAGAAGCAAACCATGATGTAAGTGCTCAGAGTAGGGTGCAGGATAAATTGGGTCCAAACAGTCATCTAAAACGTGCCCAATAGAAGATTTTTCTCAGTTTATAAGTCTCCACTCAGGTCCATCATCTTTCACTAGAAATTTAGGGGACTTTGGTAGCACAGAGGCACTATGCAACTCCCCCCCTCGCCCACATAAAAAAGAAATCTAGCAAAATCTGTTCTCCCAATTTCAAATCCCCCCTCCCTTCTGAGCCCCACAATGTGCATATGTTACATTTAGCCTTAACATGGTTGACATTTCTGCAGTAAGGGAGGCCGCTTAATTTACGGGGTGCATGTTTCCAGAAGCACAAGTTGGGTGTTACAACATACTGTGTACTACTACACTGACACATCACTTTTGACTTTAAGTACAGGAATGCCATCATTTCACACTTAGGCTGCTTTCACATCTGTGGTAAAATGTAAGATGTCGCCGGATCTGCCGCGTAACGGACGACTTGCGGCACCGATCCAGCAACCCCATTAATTCTCTATGGAGCTTGCGGTTGGGTGCGGCAAGTGCGGTATTGCTGAATCCGGCACTTGCCGCACCACAAAAAACGCTGCTAGCAGCTGTTGTTTTGCATGGCCACAAGTGCCGGATCTGCCGGATTCAGCAATACCGCACTTGCTGCACCTGACCACAAGCTCCATAGAGAATTAATGAGGCTTGCCGGATCGGTGCTGCAAGTCGGCTGTTACGCGGCAGATCCGGCGACGTCTGTTGGATCTGCCGCAAATTACATCTTAACGCAGATGTGAAAGCAGCCTCAAAAATGAAATTATGATGATACATACATTTTTTTCCATCTCCCATTAGAAATCTATGAGGAAAAGTACACCACGCACTGTTCTGCTTCTTTACACTGACAGTGCGGGCTTTCAAGAAATCACTTCCACTGTACTTGAAGTTTGAAACGCAACCGAAACTATGTGGGAACATGGCCTGAGTATGACAAGTTTCTAGTGCCCCTTGCTAATTATAATTAACTTGTGTTTTTTGCCTTTTTTATTTTTCAGGACTCCTGTAATTGCTGGTGGTATATTTGTGATTGACAAGTCATGGTTCAATCAGTTAGGAAAGTATGATACTCAGATGGACATCTGGGGAGGAGAAAACTTTGGTGAGTTTATTTTCCTTTTGCTTTTCAGTCTTCTGGGGGAATGCGTCCTACACAAGTGACTGCAGCAGTAGGTGTGAAGCTGCTTGGCAGCGTAAGCGGATTTGTGCAGCTGGGTATTTATTATGAAGAGCCACAGTAGTCGTGTAGGCGTAGAAGTATCACTGCTTTTAATAAAGTGTCATATGGGATTTATATTTATCATGAGATGTTTGGTTGCATAAAGAGACCACACAGGCCATGTATTATCTTTTTGAGCCCTTCGGGGGGGATTCATCTTCAGAAGACTCTAATCAGATTCCTAACTGGGCATAACATCAAATAAAGGCAAAAGAGAATAGATCATTTTGTGTTCCTCAGTCAGTCGAAAGACAACTATTTTATTATGTGATAAAGCCATCTGCCGGGCCCATATACACTGGCCAATAATCCACAGATGTTTTGTATGGTTGTATTAAAACAAATACGCAAAAAACTAAATAACAAACCATTAATATCAGAACAGCTCAGTCTGCCTAGCTCCATAAGTAAACCATGAATGTAAGAATATAGACATGCTAAGGAAATGTATGAAAAATTGAGATACTTGGCATGTACAGAATGGCAATTTCTATATCTGCCCATTAGCCACGTCATGATGTATCTCTTTACTGGGTTGCTACACTAAGATGAAGCTTATCTCTGGGTTTAAGAAAAACCTCCATTTGTATAAGCGGATAGGAACCTGCTAATAGAGAATAAAATCACCTAAAGGCTAGTGGGAGAGGGGTGCACTGTCAAAGGCATGACTCCATAATGTAAACAAGAGAAAAAGCCTGACGGCACTCCCTAACATGCGGTGTGAGCAAGTGCTTAACTGAACATGACATTATAACAAAGAGACAGTTGCACTCTGAAAAGCTAAAGCATACAAACCATGAATGTAAGAATATAGACATGCATTACTGCTAAGGAAATATATGAAAAATTGAGATACTCGGCACACAAAAATGGTCATTTCTACATCTGCCCAGTAGCAACATCACAGCGTACCTCATTACTGGGTTCCTACACTAAGATAAAGCCTCTATCTGGTTTTAAGAAACCTATCTTCTCTATCAGCAGGTTCCTATCCACCCATACAAATGTTTTTTTCTTTTATATCTAGAGAGAGACTTTATCTTAGTGCAGGAACCCAGTAAGGAGATATGCAGTGAAGTGGCTACTGTGCAGATATAGAAATGGCCTTTTTTTATGCAAAGTATCTCAATTTTTATGTTTTAAATCTGTTTTTATTAAAGTTTCAAGGTTCAACAAGAAAAAAATAGTCAACATATATTTTCTTTAAACACATTCAAAATGTACAAGAAAATAAAAATCAAAGAATCATCACAAACATTTATGGATCTCAGTGCTCTCGATGTGTCCTGTCGTGATATAGACGCCATACGGGTATTATAAAACTTCCCATACCTTTTATAACACCTTCTCTAAATATAAGGTGGAGCGTTTAGCACATATAAGTATACTTGAACTTTATAACATCACCTTGTTCATTCATGGGTGGAAGTCCAGCTATACACAAGGAAATGTCTTGCCTTCAAACTTCCCGCAGAGGGTCAAAGGGATCATGAAGTATCATAATAAAGATAAAGAAAGAGAACAAGTAGGGTATCAGGGGGAAGGGGAGGGTCAGGGATTTGGGGAAGGGAGAGGGTATCTCAATTTTGAATATATTTCCTTAGCAGTAATGCATGTCTATGTTCTTACATTCATGGTTTGTATGCTTTAGCTCTTCAGAGTGTAACTGTCTCTTTGTTATCATATGTCCTGTTCAGTTATGCACCTGTTCACACTCTACAGTATGTTAGGGAGTGCCGTCCGGTTTATTTTCTTGCCTAGCTCATTTTGGGTCTTCAGATTAGATGTGTTGTAGAATGGACAACTTTTTCACTTAGTAAGGGACAGATCAAGGGGTGGATGGTGCAACCTGTGCAGGGGCCCAAGAGGTAAGGCGGCCACATCCAGCTCCGAAACAGAGGAAATGTGCATTATGATGAACGATTGGACTGCAAAGGGCCATATACTGTTATTGCACAGGGGCCCTCAGTCTGTGTCTGCTCCTGCTGTTAATACTCAGACTTTTAGTTTGTGATTAAAAGATTTATATTTACTTTTTATTTAATTGAATTTATATTAAGAAGGAAAAAAATGCGAACAGAATGTTTGTTATTCCAATCCGTGCACACTAATGTATTTTTTCTGCCCCGAATCTTGGAGCCTCCGTACATAATGAACACAACCCGTTTTATTCCTTGCCGCCTGTTTTCTCTGTGCGGAAAGTGTTGGTTGTTCTCGTGACTGTAACAGATGGAGACTAAATGATCATTTCGTGTATTTGTCAGATTCTGTTGTATTGGGCACTGATGAGTAATCACTAAAGCCGCGCTGATGGAAAAGTAAACTGTATAAATTTGCTAGTTTTGGACCCATTTATCTCTTGCACCATAAAATAAGGATGAATCATTCTTGCAGCTATTTATCTGCCTGAGTCTCCCCATAAATCTTATGATTTGTAGCAAATGTGTGGGCGAAGCTGCTGATTCCTATGTATGTCTGTGATTTTTATTAGACTTTATTAACTTGGCAAAAAATAGATAGATTTAAAGCTTCATATACTGCAGAATAGTAAATGTGCACAGTTTACATAGATGATGGGCTATAAAACAGTTAACCCCATACGTACATGAGATTTATGTATCAAAATTGTCTTTTAATAAAAGGAATTCTGATACCTTTTATGCAATCAAAGTATTTCCCGCATTAGAAACATTTTAGGCTGTACATGAAATCAACCGGGACTGGTATTTATAACCAACACTGCCATGTTTGCAGTTCAGTAGAGCATTGGTCTACGGCTGACCTGATCAGAAGTGTAGCTGGGGAAGGGGGTGAGTATGTGTCCCAGGTGCTGGGTGCCAGGGCCATCTGGGGTATTTAGACACATGTCTATGGCAGAAAACTCAACCAGTTCCCCATCTGAAAGTAAGCCAAGCTATGGCTCTGACATAAAGGGGTTGTCCACTACTAGGACATCCATGCTTCCCCCCCCAATTATAAAATAGCTTATACTCCCCTTCGGTGTCGGAGCTCGCGTTCCTGGCGCTCACATGAAGTTGTGACATCACGCCACCCCATGCCCAATCGCCGCTGGCTTCCCTCTCTCTGGTGCTTGGGCGCAGGGGTATTGTGATGTCACAACCTCACGTGAGCTTCAGGAACGTGAGTGCCAACACAGAAGGGGAGTATAACCTTCTTTATTTTAATTTGGGCCTTGGGGAACCATGAAACGAGAAGGGGTTGTATATGGAAAGTAGTTAAATCTTCAAAGCATATTGTTGAAATAAGTGGAAGTATGCCAATAGTTGGAAATGCTTTACTTGCTCACGGTCTGTGGGACTGTATGCATCTACAGTTCATTAACTTCAAAGGGCATTATGTACTGCAGCCTCATTTAAAAATGTGTTTACACCTGACACCTTATGACTGTTAAGTGACCACTAATCACCTAGATACAAGCTGATTGGTCGTTTAATAGTCCGACTGCACTTTCATTAATGATTGTTCTATGTGGAGAGTGTGTCATTGTTCTTGTCATATCACTTGTTTACATAGGTTAATGTGCTGCTGAGAATAATAACTTTCATTTGTTGTGTGATGGGCAGCTTATGAACAATTGTTCCTATGAATGATCATTTTCAATAATTAATGCATCACTGGTCTTTAGGAGCACTGTTAGGGCTCAAACACATGGGCGTTGAAATTGGATAAGTGCAATGCGAGAAAATCTCTCATTGCCCTCTGACCAATGTTAATAAATGAGTGAGATCAGATGAACATTTGTCTACAGCTTTTTTCTTTAGATTCTGAATGGGAAAAAAGTAGCAACATGCTGCGACTGGATGCAAGTCTCCTGTTAGGCTCACCAATGCAAGTCAATGGGTGTGATAAAAAAAATCGCACAGCACACTGTCTGCATAGGGACAGCGTTTTTAACATGATCTTTGGCATGCAAGAAAAAGTTAGAATAGAATAGAGAGATGATAGGAATAGCTAGAACATCTTACCAGTCTCCCACTGCTGCTTCCGGGGCCGCTCATTAAGCTTTAAGCACATTCACTGCACTGCCAGGCAACAGCCAATAATAGCTGCTCACATTCTGTAAGAGCCTGTGTGATTGGCTGTTGCAGTCAGACTGTATTTCCACAATCTGGACCGTGATTGTGCTTAGTTACCATACAAATTGAATGACCCGCGGGGATAGAGCGGCAAGTTAAGCCGGGAGTAACTGAGTTCACTTGAGGACACCATTGCTATGGCAACTGCTATTAGCAGTTACTATGGCAACAGTGACCTCACCACTTACTATACAGGTGTCATTCAGTGAGCTACGATAAATGCACCATTTTCAGGGGTGGCTACAGACTGCTATTCTTTAGCATGGGGGGCCCTAAAATAATGGGCCTTCACCCCGCTGAGAATACCAGCCCTCAGCTGCCTAGTTTTACCTTGGCTGGCAAATAAAAATAGGGTGGAGCCCACGCTTTTTTTTGCCAACCAAGGTAAAATTATACAGCTGAGGGTGGCAGCTCTCAGCTGTCCACTTTTACTGGGCTAGACTGAAAAGTACTGCAAAACGTCAGACTTTTTTAATAAATTATTTATTTAACATATTATGACAACAGGTTGACTGCCATATGCTAATGTGTATGACAACCGAGCACAATCACTGTCCAGATTGTGGAAATGCAGTCTGACTGCAACAGCCAATCACAGAGGCTCTCACAGAGCATGAGCGTTTGTGATTGGTTGTTTCCGATCAGTGCAGTGAAATGCATGAAGCTTAATGGGCGGCCCCAGAAGCAGCAGCAGGAGACTGGAAAACCCCATCTAGCATCTATCTATCCCATCTGTCTATTCTAGTCAATCTATCCTATCTGTCTGTCTATTCTGTTCAATCTATCTTTCCTATCTGTCTGTCTACTCTTTTCTAACTTTATACAGCATGGGAAAGACTATGTTAAAAATGCATTGTTAGCTGAGAAAAAAACGCTCAATTGCATTACACTCGCATACCACACGGATCAAAAAACGGATGTCACGCATCCTACTCTCCTGGATGAGAAACTGTCAGATTTTTCATACCCTCATGTGTTTCCAGCCTTAGCAATTAGCTCAGGAATCTCCCAGAACAAAATAGTTTTTTGAAGCCACAGTCTGAATGGTCATTGCCTTCTCATCGCTGCTGCAGCCCTTTGCTCCGGCAATCAATAGGAGTTTGTTTATAAACCCATATTCATTAAACACAAGCTTATATATCCTAATACTTTTTCTATTTAATCAATCTATCTACAGCCTCACTATCTAATAAATTGTATTAAGGCCACGTCACACGCATCAATTTCTTGAGCGATATCGCTTAAGCGATCAGTTTTTTTGATCGCTTAAGCGATATCGTTTCGGGCGTCGCTGCGTGTAAACGATCGATTTTTTGATTTTAAATCGTGTGGTCGTTCATCGCAGATTTGTGATCAGGACCTCAAATCAAGCGATAAACGCTTGATCAATCTGCATCATCGTGGTGTGTGACACCACGATGAACGATCTCCCAGCGGCAGAGCCTATGCTGGGAGATGGTATCTATGGTAAACGTCGGGTTACTAAGCGCCGCGCGGCGCCTAGTTACCCGATGTGTACCATAGTTACCAGCGAGATCGCGGCTCCGCATCGCTGGTGAGTCTGTCTGTGTGACATCTCACCAGCGATGTGAGCGATATTGTTAGCGATCGCGCGTGCACGTGATCGCTAACAATATCGCTCATACGATTGATGCGTGTGACGTGGCCTTTAGTCTCTCTAAAAATACCTTGCTGCTGGGGGGCGTGGCCTGGAAGGAGATGTGAGCGGTCGCACTCCCTGGAGCTCCCGCTGAGTGCCCGCAATTAATCCTGCCTAATACCCTGTGGAGAGGTCCCTGACCCCCTGGAACTGTGCCCGGAGGTCCCCGGAGTGTAGCACAGCAGCGGGAACCGTTCAGACTCGCTGATATGACCCGCCGCCGGCAGCGAGACGCGGGCGCGGGAGACGCTGCGGGCCTCCAAGATGGCGCCGACAAGAGAGAGGAGGCGGAGAAGGCTAATGCCGCTTGCCAGCGGCGCATGGCGGCTGCAGAGAAGCTCGCACAGTTTGCGAGGAAAGAGGAGAGCTGTGCTGGAGGGACAGAAGATGGAGGTGAGGAGGCTGGGGAGGAGAATGAATCCCCCATGACTGAGGGAGAAGAGGAGGAAGTGGAGGGGCCAACACAGGAGAAAGGTGCTGGAGAAGCCGGGCAGACACAGGCAGAGGACAGTATGCAGGCAGAGCCCACATTGAGAGATGTGTTTGCTGTGGTGTCCTACTGCAAGGATGCTCTAAAGACACTGACACAGCAGGTCCTAGGAGTGCAGGGAGAGATATCCACAATTAAGAAAGATCTAAAAAAAGTGGACACTAGGACCGGTGCAGTGGAGGAAAGAGTGAGCACAGCAGAGGATCATATAACTAAAATGCAGAGGATGGAGAAAAAATATATCCAACAAATGTCTGAGCTAGCTGCAAAAACGGACGATCTGGAGAACCGCTCCAGACGAAACAATCTGAGAATAGTGGGCATTCCAGAGAAGTCTGAGGGGAGAAACCCCACTGAGTTCATTGAAAACTGGCTCAGGGAGAAATTTGGCTCTGAAACTCTGACGAGACTGTTTGCTGTGGAAAGAGCGCATCGGGTCCCTATGCAGCCTCAGCCTCCTGGAAAGGGACCACGTACAATCCTAGCAAAGATCCTTAACTACAGGGACAGGGATATCATCCTGCAGAAGGCCAGAGACATGGAGGAGCTTACAATTAATGGTCACAGGATCGCCATATATCCTGATTACTCAGTGGTGGTACAGAAGCAAAGAATGAAATTCTCCACTGTAAAGAAACGTTTGAGAGAGTTGAACGTAAAATATTCTATGATCTTCCCAGCAAAACTGCGAGTGTCTGCATTGGAAAAAGTATTCTTTTTTGTAGATGCTGAGGAAGCCTCGCAATGGCTGGATATTAATGCAAAACGTATCAAGGAAGCTGGAGAATGTGCGTGAACTCTGGGAATCCTGGATGTGACTTTGAGACGGTGGTGACACCACAGATGGACGTCCGGTAACTGACCCTGCATCGGTGTTTTTGTTTTGTCGCTGTTCTTTCTGGAGGACAGACGGCCAGCAGGGGGGTGATAGATCTGTTGACTTTCTTTGTTCCTCTCTTTTTTCCTTTTTCTTTCTGAATGTTATTTTTATGCGCTCCTGACCTTATTGAACAAACGGAGTGATTAACATGGAGAGGGGGATGATATCAGAGGAATGGGGAGATGGGGGTATGATGGGAATGAATAAATATTGTTGTTTTAATACTATACAGTTTAAAGGTAATAGATGTTACCAGAATATTTAAATTTAACGGTAAATAGGTTAGTAACGGTATTAAGCGGGCACGGGCGGGAGGGGGAGGGATACACCAAACATGGTGTGGAATAGGTATTGTCTATACTTATTGCAAGAGGGGAGAAGGCAGGTATTTGGTTCTTTGGTTGTAACGGGTCCAAGGTTCAGAGACCCCACTCTCGACGAGAGTACTACACAGACGATAGAGGGGAGGACGGGGGGGTGGGAAGGGAAAGAGGAGGGGAAATGGGAGGAGGGGGGAAGACGGCTAAGCATAGGGACAGCGGCAAACCGACTACAAAATATCTTGGTTGATGGGGAACGGAATAACATTATTTGCTGGAATGTACGAGGGCTCTCGGACAAGTCAAAAAGAGCAGCGGTCATTCAGTACGTGCTAGACCGTAAGCCATCAGTGATATGCCTTCTGGAAACACATTTAACAACTGATACAGTAGATGTTCTTACTAAAAAATGGGCGCAGAAGACGTACCATTCCACTTTTTCTTCCTACGCTAGGGGAGTTTCAATATTAATACATAACTCGGCACAATATGAAGAGATAGAAGTTGAATTAGATACTGATGGACAATATGTGATGGTGGTTTGTAGATTGTCCGGACAATTAATGTGTATCGTGGCAATTTATATTCCTCCGCCATATTCCAGTACTAAATTAAGGAAGATCAGAGAGATGGCGGAAAGGAAGGGGGTAATGCCGTTTCTGTTGATAGGAGACTTCAATAACGTAATAGACACACAGTGGGACAGAAGCGCCACATCTGGAGGGGTTAGTAGGAACACTCTGACTCCATTTGGCGCACTGATACAAGAAATGGGGCTGACGGATCTTTGGAGGGTCAGAAATGTAGAGGAGAGATGTTTCTCTTGTTTTTCGACATCATACGACACACTTTCCCGTATTGATATGGCCCTGGGAAATAGTCTATTGGATGGGCTGGTAGGGGAGGTGAAATATCTGGCCAGAGTTGTTTCGGATCATAGCCCGATTCTAGTTTCCATTAGACGACCGGGTTCACTGGGGAATGTGGTTAGAGAATGGAAAATACACCCTGTGTGGCTGCGCACTATTGATATGGCAAAAATTGGAAGGGAAATAGAGGAATTTTATAATTTAAATGAGGGAAGTGCGGACCCACTGATAGTTTGGGAGACCATGAAAGCATACCTAAGAGGGATTCTGTTTCGGGATATCTGTCGGTGTAAATCACAGAATAAACAGAAGGAAAAAGATAGTATACAGAAATTGGAGAGAGCAGAGATGGAGGTGGCAAAGCAGAGTGACATACATAATAAGAAAATACTACGAGAAGCACAAAAGGAGGTGAATAGAGTTCTTGTGGAAAGGGCAGATAGGAAAATGGCATTCCAGAAACTGAGATTCTTTGAAGAAGGGGAGAAGGTGGGTCATTTACTATCCATCATAGCGGCAGCGCAGAGGGGGAACCAGTTTGTCCATTGTTTAGTGGGAGAGGGGGGAGAACGAACAACAAATACAGAGAACATTATGGAGATCTTTGTGAAGTTTTATGGGGATCTATATATGTCACAAGAAGGATTAGATGAAAGAGAGGTGGGGGCATTTTTGGCAGCGGCATCGTTACCCACTCTATCAACGGAGGATAGGGACTCTTTGGAGGCACCTATAACAGTAGATGAAATAGGGGAGGCACTGCATGGCATGGCCAATGAAAAAGCCCCGGGATCTGATGGACTCCCGGCAGAAGTCTATAAGAGACTAGAAGAAATTCTTTTACCCAGATTACTGGAGGTCTATGTGGAGGCTAAGAAACAGGGGGTACTACCAACATCCATGAGGGAGGCGACTATAGTTGTGATCCCTAAGGAAGGTAAAGACCTTGCGAGCCCAGAATCGTACCGACCTATCTCATTGCTGACGGCAGATGTGAAAATTCTGGCAAAAGTACTGTCAAACCGTCTAACGAAGGTGATATCAACCTTAATACACCCAGATCAGGCCGGCTTTATGCCTAATAGATCCACTGCGACTAACTTAAGAAGATTATTTCTGAATTTACAGCTGCCGTCGGACAATATGGGTAGAAGAGCGATTGCGTCGCTTGACGCTCGCAAGGCCTTTGACAGTGTGGAGTGGAGGTACCTGTGGAAGGTGCTACAGTATATGGGATTTGGTCCGCAATTTACGTCATGGATAAAACTCTTGTATGCCCAACCTACTGCCAAAATTAGAGTCAATGGGGCTGTCTCTAAAAAGATAGACCTACAGAGAGGCACCAGACAAGGATGCCCGCTGTCGCCCCTGCTGTTTGCCATCGCGGTGGAGCCACTAGCTGCTACCATAAGAAACTCTAGTGACATCAAGGGATTTAAATACGGGGAAAATGAGGAAAAAGTCGCGTTATACGCGGATGACATTCTGCTCTTTCTGGAGGATAGTGGGGCATCATTGAGCCATGCCATGAGGACCATCGAGGGTTTTGGGGTGCTTTCGGGACTTAAAATTAATTGGACTAAGTCAAGTTTATTTAAGGTAGACAAAGAAGAGACAGAGACAGTAGAGGAAGTGGAATCGGGAGGATTGAGTAGGGTGGAGCAGTTTAAGTATTTGGGCATTTGGGTCTCTTTGCCCATCACGGATTATTTACAACTGAACCTTGCCCCGTTACTGATAGTGCTGAGGCGTAAGGTTACTGCCTGGAATAAGCTATGTTTATCCGTGGTGGGGAGAGTCAACTTGATCAAGATGATCTTGATGCCCAAACTACTATATGTAATGCACAACTCGCCCCTGTGGATCCCTCAACGCAGACTTAAGCCTATTAATGCCATATTCAGGGAACTGATCTGGGGAAAGAGGCAGCCTAGGATTCGGCTAGAAACATTGCAAAGGCCAAAGGATGATGGGGGACTAGCGCTACCGCATGCTGGGATTTATTTTTTGGCAGCCCAAAGTCAGCACTTAAGGGGATGGGCAAGTAAATCAAGGAACAGTTACGGTACGAAAATATTGGGTAACATAATTGGTAGATCCCCTTTGACAGATGGACTTGAGGATGGATCGGTGGGAAGACTGGGAAAGACATACCCTACATTTGACCTCATACATAAGGTATGGACAAAAATTAAACAACTGAGGGGAGTGACAAAATTGACCAAATACACTCCCATATGGGACAATGGGAACCTTCCAGAACTGATCAAAATGGGACGACTTACGGAGTGGGAAAATAGAGGCATTGTATACATGCATCAAATTATAAATAGACAGGGATTAAAGACCTTTCAACAACTCAGGTTGGAATTTGGACTCCCAGACTCGGGTTGGCTTCAATATTTACAGATGCACCATGCAGTCAGTAAACAGGGAGAGACCAGTACCTT
Source organism: Allobates femoralis (assembly GCA_033576535.1). NCBI lineage: Eukaryota > Metazoa > Chordata > Amphibia > Anura > Aromobatidae > Allobates > Allobates femoralis. The sequence continues at coordinate 53,664,248 of JARQOC010000012.1, forward strand.
ACAAATACAGGATGATATTGTCTTAGATTATATTTGCCATGAGGGACTCTCGACTGGAGTGATATCGTGCATATATAGAGATCTACTACATACATTTCTCCTTTCCTTTCCTATAAAGGCACGCTCGAAATGGGAAGAGGAAATGGGACACATACCGGAGGATAGGTGGACTAGTGTACTGGAATACATACCTAAGTTGTCTATGTGTGAATCTGCCAGGCTCTCGCATCTCTACGTGGTACACAGAGTGTATCGCTCGCCAATGGTTATGCACCGGGCAGGTCTGAGGACTGATTCTGAATGTCCGAGATGCAGGGGAGATAATGCGGGCATCTTCCATATGATGTGGTCCTGCCCAAGATTATCCACGTATTGGGCGGCAGTCATTAACCGAATAGAAAGAGTGTATGGGTGTGAAATACCTAGAGAACCGGTGGTTTGTGTGTTGGGATATGTGGAGGAGGTGAAAATTGAAAATGCATTTAAAATAATGATTGCAAAATTGCTCTTTGTAGCAAGGAAACTGATTGCAAAATTCTGGATACGAGATGTTCCCCCAAGCAGAGAGGAATTTGTGACACAGGTGGATAACCTACTGTATATGGAAAAGGGTATCTATGGGAAAAGAGAAAAAATAGCAATGTTTGAGAAACTGTGGCTACCCTGGATAAATTACAGATGAGAAGAGGTAGTATGATATTAAGATGTGATGAGAGCAAATTGTTCTGAAATGCGGGATAATTGATACGCCTTATTGACGATTACTTCACTAAATAACATCATGAGCTGTTGTGTAATGTGCTAGCTGTCGGGGGGGTACGGGATTAGGGGGGGGGAAAGGGAGGGAGGGGTTTGGGACTGTAATTTAATTATTCATGTGAAAACGAGACATGTTGTCTTGATGCATTTGTGTAATACTGTGTGGAATTTGTTTAATTAATAAAAACTTATCTGATTAAAAAAAAATACCTTGCTGCTAATCTGATTAAATAGTGTGGCTTTGAAAAAGATGTTTGCCTTTATATTAAAGCGATGTGCTTACATAATAGTCCAACCAACACAGCTGCTGTTTTTGATCATTGTAATTTTCTAATCATTCCACCGATGTATCACTTAGTTTACTGAGTGCAGCAATTGTTATAAAAATCAGTTTTCTCTGCTGAAGATCTACTAGAGCTCAGAATGTTGAACCCTGTAAACCCCGCCCACACCACTGTATATAACCCCGCCCACACCACTGTATATAACCCCACCCACACCACTGTATATAACCCCGCCCACACCACTGTATATAACCCCGCCCACACCACTGTATATAACCCTGCCCACACCACTGTATATAACCTCGCCCACACCACTGTATATAACCCCGCCCACACCACTGTATATAACCCCGCCCACACCACTGTATATAACCCCGCCCACACCACTGTATATAACCCTGCCCACACCACTGCAAATAACTCTGCCCACACCACTGTATATAACCTCGCCCACACCACTGTAAATAACCCTGCCCACACCACTGTATATAACCCCACCCAACTGTATATAACCCCACCCATACCACTGTATATAATGTTTCCCACGACACTGATTGGCAGCTTTCTGTGTACATTGTGCATGGCAGAAAACCACCGATCAGTGGTGGGAGCATGTTTACACAGAGCAGTTGACTAGGAGACAGACTTGTGACACCTAGTCCTGTAGTGATAATTTCCTGTTTATAAAAAACTAATTTTATTGAAACATTAACTCAGCCTAATAAATGAGACATCACTAGAATCTGGCTGCTCTTAGATTGCATAACAAAAATCTACGGATAGATTTCATTTAAAGAAGGTATTAGAAGTTGATGGCATTTAATGGCTGCTTACCTAATGTTTGATGCTCCACTTTGATTGCAATGAAAAAAACAAAAAACAGTTACTCAAAACTACATTGAATTGATTGATGAATGGTGCTTGCTGGATCCCTGCTGCTCGCTCTTTCAGTTTACTACCCATATCTGGGATTCTTACCTACTTGACAAAATCCACAAAATAGGAATAATCGCTTTTGTTCAACTTGTTTTACTGATCTCTGTATTGGTACTGCTCAATATCCTTATTGTTTGAGTTGATATTTTCTTGTCCTCTTGGACAACCTGTTAATGGGTTGGATGCAGGTCAAATCTAATGTACTTACTGTCTAAATAATTATGTCCAGCTTTTCAGATTTCATGACCTGTTGTATTGCAGAACTATCCTTCCGGGTCTGGATGTGTGGAGGTAGCCTAGAGATTGTTCCCTGCAGCCGCGTTGGTCATGTCTTTAGAAAGCGCCACCCCTATGAATTTCCAGACGGCAATGCTTTGACCTATATCAAGTATGTGGTAACACATGATTTATATTTATGAGACGTTAAATAATATATTAATGCAAAACAGTAGAGGGAAAAAAATGGCTTCTCCTATTATAGTTTTGATGATATAATATAGTTTTAAGCGCAATGTTTTACCCTTGCTATAATTACTTCGAATGTTGTCTCATTACTACAGTTTAGGAGCTCACCGATCCTGTGCCTCAGGTCATCTTGCTCGCCCAGAGGAGGAGCGCTTAGGGTATGTGCACACTGGTAGGTTTAGTGCAGGTTTAGCAGCGGAAACCGCCGGTCGGTTTCCATGAGTTTTATGTAAATTTATGTTAATCCAAAAGCGGCTTTTGGGTTAACATTAAACCTATGGAAACCGACACCCGGTGTGCACACACCGGCGGTTTACACATGCTCATCTGTTGCTAAACCGCTGGGTTCCCAGTGGGTTAGCAACGAATGTGCATGTTCTATAAACCGGCCGGTTTTGCAGCGGCTGCAAGGAGAATCATGTGCTGCTTCCAGCCGCTGCATAACCGCCGCCGCTAACCCGCTGTGCACCCGCCCGTCACCCGCCGCACATACCCGCCAGGAAGCCGGTGGACGGCTGCAGAGGTTCCTGGCGGGTCCGCCCAGCCGCCCACACGGCACAAACCCGGCATATGTGCACATACCCTTAAGGTGTAACCACTGTTTAAATTAAACTAATTGAGCTGAGGACGGATTTACCTGACAACCAGCATATGTCAGGTTTAAAAACAGCCTAGTGGGGACATTTTCTGGAAGGTTTTTGAAAGGCTTTCACTAATGAAGTATATTTGAAAGCTAGTTATAATCACTTGCTCTACATTGTTATTAAATAAAGATTTAAACGGCGGTTACACTTTAAGATTGACAGTTTGGAATCGGCGTCATGATTGTGCTGCTGACCCAGACTGTGCTCTCTGAATTCTGCAAGCAGGGGCAGTCGTTTCTGCAGCATCAGAGGAGTGCAGTTGCATGGATCTGGCCAGCTTCAGAGCCACCACACTTACAAGCTATATAACAAAGTGCTTAGAACCTCTGGGATCTTTGCTTAGGAGACCTGGCTGATAACCTAGGCAATAATCAGTAGACAATACCTTTAAAATTTTGCCACCATTTTCTACAATACCATGCTCTCATCAGCTATTGAATTTATTCCCCCTCTCGTGCATGGCAGAGTGTGACAAATCAATAGACAAACCTGGCACAATCACCTCATTAAAAAGCTTTGGCAAGTGTCTAGGGTTGCTGAGTGGCGCTGGAAGAAAACACACTTGCAAGACAAATTCACCACATTCAAAAAGGCAATTTTAATATTCCGGTCAGCCCTCACCTCTGCTACACAGAATTCAAAACCCTTGTATTGTCTTTATCCCACAGCCCCAGTTATTCAGCACTTCTTCCTCTGTCCACCACTGCCTCCTTCGACCTCCCTCATCTTTGCTGAAGACTTTGCCACATTTTCAAAGTTAAGATGGACCAAACAAGGCAAGTGTTTTCTGCTCAATCACCACAACCGCTTCATATAACAGACCATTATCCTTCCCTTATAATCTTACTCTCCACCATCAATGAAGGACAGCTTACTCACTTTCTCTCCAAATCACACCTATCCACTTGTGCACATGAACCCATCCCATTCCACTTCCTCCAAAACCTCACCACCATGCTTATCCCAACCTTAACCCATGTTTTTTTTAATCTATCCTGAACCTCTTGTACTTTCTCTTCTACTTTCAAACATGCACCAATTACACCTATCCTATAGAAACCATCCCTCGACCCAACCTCTACTACCAGCTATCACCCCATATTGCTGCACCAGTTCACTTCTAACCTCCTTGAATAGCACACCCATGCTGATCTTTCCTCCCATCTCTCATCTAACTCATTCTTTAACACCCTACAATCTGGCCTCCAACCACACCAGTTCACCGAAACTGCCATGACCAAAATTACTAATGACTTACTGCCAAAGCTGACAGACAATTCTCTAAATTCCACCTTCTAGACCTGTCCTCTGTCTTTAACATACTCAACCACTCCCTCCTACTATAAATCCTCTCTTCCCTTGGTATCAGAGACCTTACCGTCTCCTAAATCTCTTCATACCTTATCAAACTGCAATTTTAGTGTATCCCACTCACACACTGCCTCCTCATCCAGCCCTCTCTGTTAGCGTCTCTCAAGGCTCTTTCCTGGGACCCTTACTCTTCTCAATCTATACTTTTGACATGGGACAACTTATAAAGTCCCATGGCTTTCAGTACCACATATACGTTGATGACACTCAGATCTACCTCTCTGGCACAGATGTCACCTCCCCTCCATCCAGAACCTCAGAGTTTCTATCAGCCACATCCTCTTTATCCTCTCACTTCCTAAAGCTCAATGTGGACGAAACTGAACTTATCATCTTTCCTCCATCTCCCCTATCTGGTTTATCTATTACAATAAATGACACCACACTCTCCCTAGTACCTGAAGTCTGCTGCCTTGGGGCAATCCTTGACTCTGCCTTGTTCTTCAAACTGCACATCCAAGCTCTCATCACCTCCTGCTGCCTCCAACTCAAAAATATTTCCAGAATCTTTTTCTCAACCCTCAATCTATGAAAATACTAGTGCATGTCATCATCTCGCCTTGACTACTACAACTATCCTCATCTGTGGCATCCCTGCAAACACTCTAGTACATCTCCAGTCTATCCTTAACTCTGCTGCCCAACTAATCCACCTCTCTCCTCGCTGCTCCTCCACTTCTCCCCTCTGCAAATCCCTTCATTGGCTTCCAGTTCTTCAGAATATCCAATTTAAACTACTAACACTGACCGACAAAGCAGTCCATAATCTGTTTCCTTCGTATATCTCCAAACTGATCACCTGATATACTCCAACACATAATGCCAGTCCTCTCAAGACCTCCTTCTCTCCTCCACACTTATGCGTTGCGCATCCAGCTGCCTCCAAGACGTCTCCTGAGTATCTCCTATCCTCTGGAATTGTGTGCCAAAACGTCCAAATAACTATCACATTTGGAATCTTCTGTCAGAACCTGAAAACTAATCTCTTCAAGAAATGACCCTATTGCCACCTCACCACCATTGGAGCTGCGACAACCATTCCCCCAAATTATTGTCTCCTTACCGTTATCCTGTAGAATGCAAGCCCACAAGAGTAGGGCCCTCTCCCCTCTGGACTACTGGAATTTTTATCTGTATTTTGTATGTTACTCCTCATGTGCATCACCATGTGGAATCAATGGTGCTCTATCAATAATTTTTTTATTGTAGGACAAATTACATGGTAAATCCTTGAGTATGAGCGCTCAGAGGAGGTTTAGGTCTCGTGAGTGGGTCACATTATAATGAGACTGGTGGTGGTGGTGATGAAAAAAAATGTATCGTCTATTGCGTAGTTCAAAGTAAGGGACATAGATTCTGAAAATGATTTGGAGGTAAGGCTAGGCTTTCCTAGAATCCTATAGGGTCCAGGCACAACTAGATTTCATGCACTGGTTTCCAGGACATCCATCAGCAGTGCATGCCCTGATTTTCTGGACATCACAGACCAGCTTTGCTCAGGATAAATGGTCATGGGCTGTTAGTTCTGAGTTATGAACACCACGGCAGGTCCAGAAATTACTTCTGGGCACAGACCGTAAACTACGGGATAGGAAGCCGGCTTAAAATGGCATTTTGTCTGAACATTCATATAAAATTAGTATTGGGACACGGTGTAGGTTAGATTAACACAGTTCATCTAAGTGAAGGTACAAACCTAAAAGAAATGCTGTCGGTTAAACAGATATCGGTTTTAAGAAAACTAGAAGGAAGATCCATAAAGCGTGTAATGAAATGTTATTAATGGCTATGCCGATAGAAGCAAGGGCATTAGCAGATGCCAAAATCTGCAAAACATTTGCTGATCAATTAAATCTGACTTATACCTTCATAATAAATGTTTAATGTAGCCTGTAAAATCCGCTCTGTAATGAGTCTGTACCAACACTTTTTTACAAGCTGGAAATTACAACCATATATACTGTAGTTACTGTTTAACCATTTAATTTCCGTATCTTTTTCCATTGGCCCTTATCTATATCAGTCAAGTGTAACTGTTTTCTTTCAATGGTCAGGGGAGAAGAGAAGTGGTGTCTGGCAGCAGTTTATCTCCCAAAGGAATAACTGACTGGACAAGTTAAAATATGGCAAGCACATGTAATAAATGTGTTATGGTAGTTTACAAAATCATATACCAACCTCCCTCCCCCCAAAAAAAAATATATAAAAAAAAAACTGAAGTGGGGCATGTCTTCTACCTTTTTGTTTTTCTCTACAGTTGCACACTATGTATGATTTATTCTCATCCTGTTGAACAGGATTGACCGTGCAGCAATGCACTGCCTCCCGGCTTCCTGTAGTAGGGAGTACTGCACTCCTGATTCATTAGTAATTCAACTGTGCGCCTCAGATGCTGCAAGCAGAGGCAGCTTTGCAGAGATACTGTAGCTGGCTAGATACATACTGTAGCTGGCTAGATACAGGGATTTGCCGAGCTTCAGAGTAGTGTTAACAAGCTCTATAGCAAGAGCTTGTAAGCTCTGCACTCCTTGCCTAGTAGACCGACTGCCGCTCACTGCACAGATGACTGGTAACCGAGGCACACTGATCAGTAAACAATAAAATTAAAAATTTGAGAAACAAGAGGATTTTTTAAAAAAAGCATCTGTCAAAGTTGGGTTTTAACAAGACTTTACAAGTTTACGCTTTTAAAGAGGACCTGTCGACATGTAAAGTGTCCAGTTTTTGATCTCCTTATTGCTCCAGAGATATGGGGCTTTTAATGTTCTTCACCAAGGGGATGCAGCTCACAAAGTAATAATACAGAACATCCTAAAGACCCCCCCTTCCTCAGAGAATGCTCTGAGCACCACCCCTTGTGAAGACCATAATAAGTATCTCCATATAAAAAGGCCCATATCTCTGAAAGTGTAGGTGGATTTTTTTTAAACTGGAATACTCAGTGGAACAGCTAAAATAAAAGATGATAAAAACAAGATGGCCACTATTGACCTGGTGACTGGTCGTCTACTAGATGATGAGACACCGCATCTCTTGACCTTAATGACCAAACTTCAAGCTGTTGGTTGACCTATCTGTATGGGGGTTCCATGTTTGTAAGAGAAGTTGTATCTGTCGGCAAATAAGTTAGCTAACTTATTAACTCTTAATGGGATGGAAAATAATCATTGTAGAATTGTTTGTTTTCTATGTTAGAAATGTTTTCCTGACTATAACTATTATTATTTAAAAGGGGGAAACAGGCTGACTGAGAAGGGTTTGTCCAAATAGTAGACAACTCCATTAAAACATATTCCTCCATGTTAAAGTCGATGAATCTCAACTCACACTTAAGACAAACCATACCTTGAACAATGCACTTACGAGCTTGCTCATCTGCTTTTTCAGACATTTTCAAAGTTGCTTTCTTGTCTTTAGGCGCAATACAGCCTGCATCTCACTGGAGTGTTTGCTACACAAATAAAGGGTTCACTTTAGTCTGTATGGTTATGGCAATACTGGGTATACAAGTTCATCTCAATAAATTAGAATATCATCAAAAGTTCATTTATTTCAGTAATTCAGTACAAAAGAGAAACACAGATATTATATAGAGTCATTACAAACAGAGTGATCTATTTCATGTGTTTATTTATGTTAATGTTGATGATTATGGCTTACAGCTAATGAAACCCAAAATGCATTATCCCAGAAAATGTAAATAATTAACACAAATCACCTGCAAAGGCTTACTAAGTGTTCAAAATGGTCCCTTAGGATGCTTTCACACTGCAGTCAGGTCCGGTCCGGGGCTGTCAGGGGTGAACCTGACAGCCCCGGACTGGATCAGTATACAGAACCGGAGGGCTAATATGCCCTCTGGTCCGGTCTGCATCCTGCCGCAGCTGATTATTCAAGACCGCGGCTCGCAGGGAGCTAGCCGTGGTCCTGAATTATAACAGTGGCGTGCAGCCGCCGGTATCCGGTTCCCGGATTGCCCCGGAATGATCCGGGAGGATCCGGGGGAATCCGGGAGACACCAATTAGGTGCAGATTGGTCTCCCCGGACACAAAAACGTTGCAAGCAACAGTTTTGGATCCGCGAGAAAGATCCCACTTCTCCCGGATTCTTCCGGCAAGATGGAAGCCGGATGGCAAATAGCTACCATCCAGCTCCATCCAGCCCCATAAGCTACTGTGGGGCCAAAATCCGGTCTGGGGCTGTCACCCCTGAACGTCCCGGACCGGACCTGACTGTAGTGTGAAGGCACCCTTGGTCTGGTTCAGTAGTCTACACAATCATGGCGAAGACTGCTGACTTGACAGCTGTCCCAAAGGCAGTCATTGACACACTCTACAAGGAGGGTAAGCCACACAAGGTCATTGATAAAGAAGCTTGCTGTTCACAGAGTGCTGTATCCAAGCATATTAATACTAATGGTAAACAAAAAAGCCGGGCACCAATTGCACAATAATGGCTAATAGCTCTGTAGTCTCACTATAATCAAATGGCATATCAATCAAGTGCAAATCATAGTCCCGGGGTTCTACCTATAAAAATTCATCATATAGCAAAAATTCTAGAAAAAAGTGCACCCACCTGTATCAGACTTTATGCACACAGACTTTTAATTAATGGTGGAAAGTTGCATACAGAAGGGAGGGAGGAGAAGGAACAGAGAACGAGTTGTTTCGCGCTTTACTTAGCGCTTCCACTGGTCCTTCCATATTATAGAATAATATATAGTATTGAGTGCATTTACTGTACAGACTTCACTAAGCCAAAATGTATGATTTAAAAATCATTATTTCAGTTGGTCTTATATAATATTCTAAGTTAATGAATTTTGGGTTTTCATTGATTGTAAGCCATAATCATCAACATTAACAGAAATAAACACTTGAAATAGATCACTCTGTGTGTAATGACTATATAATGTACGGTATGCGTTTCACTTATGTATGGAATTCCTGAAATAAATGAACTTTTTGATGATATTTTAATTTATTGAGATGCAATAGTATATCGCTGATACATTTTGAAATTGTGTATTAATGCTTGAAATAAAAATGTTTTTTCTGTTGTGCTACTCTCATAGCCATACGTTTTACACTTTTCTGTGTACGGAGCATTGTGGCGTCTTTTTTTTTTTTTTCATTACAAAATATATTGTTCATTTCTAACATTTCTTATCATTTTTTGTTACACTTTTTGGGAAATAGAATGAACGCAAAAACCCCACTTTTTCACTGGGGCTACTTTTAGGCACATACAACTTTTAATTTTAATTTTTTTGCAGGAAGAATGACAAAAACATAAAAGATTATTAAACGTTTTAACTTTTTTTTTTAACAAACTTTTATTTGTTTTTTTTTAAATCAGATACTTTTTATTAACCGTTTTCCGTTTACAATGCAACACAACAGAGAAAGCACCCCAACAAATCCCCTCCCATCTGCATACAACACAACAGAGAAAGCACCCCAACAAATCCCCTCCCATCTGCATACAACACAGAGAAAGCACCCCAACAAATCCCCTCCCATCTGCATACAACACAGAGAAAGCACCCCAACAAATACCCTCCCATCTGCATACAACACAACAGAGAAAGCACCCCAACAAATCCCCTCCCATCTGCATACTACACAACAGAGAAAACACCCCAACAAATCCCCACCCATCTGCATACTACACAACAAATCCCCTCCCATCTGCATACAACACAACAGAGAAAGCACCCCAACAAATCCCCTCCCAACTGCATACAACACAACAGAGAAAGCACCCCAACAAATACCCTCCCATCTGCATACAACACAACAGAGAAAGCACCCCAACAAATCCCCTCCCATCTGCATACTACACAACAGAGAAAACACCCCAACAAATCCCCACCCATCTGCATACTACACAACAAATCCCCTCCCATCTGCATACAACACAACAGAGAAAGCACCCCAACAAATCCCCTCCCAACTGCATACAACACAACAGAGAAAGCACCCCAACAAATACCCTCCCATCTGCATACAACACAACAGAGAAAGCACCCCAACAAATCTCCTCCCATCTGCATACTACACAACAGAGAAAGCACCCCAACAAATCCCCTCCCATCTGCATACAACACAACAGAGAAAGCACCCCAACAAATCCCCACCCATCTGCATACTACACAGAGAAAGCACCCCAACAAATCCCCTCCCATCTGCATACAACACAACAGAGAAAGCACCCCAACAAATCCCCTCCCATCTGCATACAACACAACAGAGAAAGCACCCCAACAAATCCCCTCCCATCTGCATACAACACAACAGAGAAAGCACCCCAACAAATCCCCTCCCATCTGCATACTACACAACAGAGAAAGCACCCCAACAAATCCCCTCCCATCTGCATACACCACCTCCGACCCCTTCCCACAAAATGAAATATTGGAAACTAATAACATTCTGTTCACATGTTCCATCCACTGTACAGTATCAACTATGTGTTATTAGGATATATGACATTCATCAATAACATAAACTTTATTGATTTCCAGAAATAAAATTTTACACCAATAATCAGTAAGCTTTTTTCTTTTTTTTTTTTTATTATTAAAAGTTCATTTCCCTCAAGAAAATGGACTAATTATCAATTTTGAGTAGTTTTATATGTACAGGATAATTTATTATGATATGTTTTAAGCCTAAAATTACATTTTCTTACCCTTTCAGAAACACTAAACGCACAGCAGAGGTTTGGATGGATGAATATAAACAGTATTATTACCAGGCCAGACCTTCTGCCATTGGAAAATCCTTTGGAAGGTGAGTGCATTGTTTTGACGCATAGACACAATGATCTTTGTCATTTCAGAAATGCGGGAACTGTCTTTTGCTTTACATACAAGTTAGCAGATCTTGGGTGTCCTCTCTTGAAAGACCAATAATGTATGTATTTAAGTTTAAGCAAGCAAAACAATTGAGTGCGCCTTAGATGCACTTAGTGCTCCGTCACACTTGGTGACGCTCCAGCAATCCCGACAACATGACCTGGTAAGGATCGCTGGAACGTCACTACGTGGTCGCTGGTGAGATGTCAAACAGTCAGATCTAGTCAACGATTCAGCAATGATACGGCGACCTGTATAACGACCTCGGCGGTCGTTGGGACCCTGTCACACAGCAGCTAGTCTGACAACTCAGACCTACGTGGCTGAGCTCTGAGCTGCCAATGAGGTTGTTGTTAAGGCATTAAACACACCGATGCATGCTGCCCAGCCGGAACCCGACGATCAAAAAATGGTCCAGGCCATTCCTACACGATCGCAATCTCACAGTGGGGGCCTGGTCACTGCTGCGTGTCAAACATGGCGAGGTCGCGGTTGCGTCACAAAACCTGTGACACAACCGCAATCTCGTTATGTGTGACGGGGGTTTAAGATTACTTAATGTTGGTCATGCTTACCGAGTGGTGGATTGTTATATCTGGAAGGCCTGCTCCCTATTATACAGGAGAAAAAAGAGAAGGGAACCCAGTATGCGGTAAATTTGGGAGTGAAAGGTTGAGGGTACGGTCACACTGGAGTGAAAAAAAGTGGTCCAATTCCCTCATCCAGGAGAGTTTGATGACCTTAATCTGTTTTTTCGTCCATGTGCAATCCTTTTTTTTTTCTCAGCAGCTATCTATTATATAATTGCGAATGCTGCGAGTGCCCCTTTGTCGTCATGTGGATACGAACGAAGCATTGGCCGCGCAGCGGCCATTGCGAGCCGGCGAGTCGCTATGCCCGCGCAGCGGGCATGGCGAGTCGAAGCATTGGCCGCGAAGCGGCCATTGCGAGTCGCTCTAAGGCGACTCGCTATGCCCGCGCAGCGGGCATGGCGAGTCGCCTTAGCAGCGCGAAGCATTGGCCGCGAAGCGGCCATTGCGAGTCAGAGACTCGCTCTGCTAGAATCCCGATGCATTGTGCATCGGGCACCCATCTAGTTACTGTATAATCATTTACAGGAACATTTTCAGTTTTCTGAGCTACAGAATGATAATGTATCAGTGAAAAACCGGATGCCACTAGGATCGTCCGTGTGCGGTCCGATTTTTTTGTCAGATCCATAGACTTGCATTGGCGAGTCTCGCACAAGAATCACATACTGTCGCAGCATGTTGCAACTTTTTTCTCATCCAGAATTTGGATGAGAAAAAAGCGTCCGACACATGCTAGTCTGTTCTATACCATTACCCAACATGGGTCTGACTGCAATGCGATAAAATCGCGTGTTGCAGTAGTCTGATTTTCATGCCAGTGTGATCTTACCCTAAGAGTGAGGTTAGTCTCACTAGGGGGAAGATGTATTAATGGTATTATTGCCTTAGTTTTCCCTGTGCGCTCAGGCAGCTCTGACCGTGGTCCCACAGCATGTAGTGTTGGGATGGAAATGAGAAGAAATAACTGTCTTGCCAAACATTTAACTCTGACTCTTCAATTTCCTTGAATCTAACTCCCACTCCACCAAAATGGACTCCGACTCCATGACTTCAACTCCATAATCATTGCTGTGAAGTCAGTAAGCCAAACATCTGACTCCGACTCCGCAGCCCTGGTTGCCACTTGTATAAATCCTGATGACATCACACAACGTCCACTAGTTTCTTGTAGGGTCGTAGGCTTTTCTTGAGAACTTCTATTTCCTACATCAGGGAATACATCCGACCAATCTGATTTGCCCTGATGTGTCACTTACTGGGCTGCTTGCTGCAGTTTTAATGAAAAACTTTTTTTTCTCCTGCAGATCTACCAGTTCTCTAAATGTTGAGCTCTGTATAACCCGGCCCACACTACTGATTGGCAGTTTTCTGTGTACACTGTGCATAGGCAGAAAGCTAACATTCAGTGGTGGGGGTGAGATTGGACTACACAGCAGTCTGCTAGTGATAATCTCCTGCTGATAATGCATTGATTTTATAAACATTACAGCAAGCTACCCAATAAATGTTACATCATTGAAATTAGGTCTCTACTCCTTCGCCACGTTGCACTCAGATTAAGTGGCAAAAACCTGGTGACGGATTCTCTTTAAGATGAATGCAAATTTGTCTAAATTGGATGGAACATATTTAAGAGCAAAAATTGTGTCACACGAAACTAAAGAGTTTAGATTAAAAATCTACTTGGACTTTGTTCAGGAGATTTTAGCAATCTAGTCTTCCCTCTCCACCCCTCCAGAACTTGTTCAGGTTCCATGAAGGTTAACCCTTTACAAGGCCTGTTATGTCACTCACAGAAGTAATGGAAAAAGTTGTCACTTTAAAATTCATTTTTAATTATAAGAAAATGCTCCCTTATGTTTGGACAAGGTTCTTATAGTGTGACCAATGTATATTTTATTACATGGGCATTTTATGGCATAAATAACACCTTTGGTGTTGTAAATGTAAGAAGATGCAGGTAGTGTATAACAGAATTCTGAAGGTAAAATGTCGCCATCTGCTGTCTAAAGTCAGAATGCAGAAGGAAAGTGAAAGAGAATGATCATAGTAGGAACCAAAGAGCAGAATATACGTCCTCTGGGGAGCAGATGAGAAGAGACACCATGACATGTGACAGTTGTGGCACAATTAGCAATTATAAAAGAAGAGAATGGGATAGGCTGTGCCAGAACCATTTCCTACCTGTTTTTAAGCAATGTTTTACCTCAAGGAAAGAATTTGTGATCCCGTGCTGTAATGTCTGTATACTCTTTTGTATATTCCCCTGCCCAGGAGCTGTGGTATGATCAGACCATGTCCCTGTATGGTCAGACACATCCATTACACAATACATAGCAGGGACACATATATAAGATTATCTGAGCACAGGAGATGTGGTATGATCAGACCATGTCCCTGTACGGTCAGACACATCTATTACACAATACATAGCAGGGACACATATATAAGATTATCTCAGCACAGGAGATGTGTATGATCAGACCATGACCCTGTATGGTCAACACATCCATTACACAGAACATAGTAGGGACACATATATAAGATTATCTCAGCACAGGAACATATTTTTTAATCACATCCAATTGTGGAAAGTATTATTATTCCAAGATCTATTGATTAAATCAACTTTGTTGGTGGGAAAACTCCTTCAAATTGAAGGTAATAAGAAGTGATACCAGTCATTTACCACTAATAATCGAACAATAGTGTATTTGTAAAGTCTTCTGGATACAGAGTAATGTGTAATAGCGGAATAATAGAGAGCTGTAAGATAATGCCTTAATTCCTAGTATAGCTAAAGTGGTATAATTACCTAGTACAATAATTCCCTGTAACTCTACTGTTCACTTTACCCCTTTGATTTTGTGTCTTAGACATCACATCTAGCTGTATTAGCAGAGTATCTGTTTAATTTACCATTGAATTTTCATTCTCTGCTCTGTTGCATCCTGGTAACCTGTTTACACAAGTAATAAAATCCTTGTTGATAGAATCATTTATTCCCTCATTAATTTTTATGAATTATCACCACTGTATTTGCACCTGTAACATCCTCTACATGGATAGAATCCTTTTGAATTCTTCTAGGGAATTCCTGTGCAACTTGTATATTTCCCATTATATCTGATTTTATGGACTGAGAGTTTGTGAGAGGGTAGAATCCATAATGATGTTTTACCAGTAGGTGCTACTAAATATCCTATCATGGGGCTTTACGGAACACAAATCTCAGGTTCTCGGGTAGATGTTCTCCAATTATTCGGTGCTGTTTCAGGATGGGCCAATATGTATGGATTGTCATCTTAAAATTGCCTTTACCGCCCATGGAGGGGGGTGAGGATGCTCACAATACATTAGCACGCCCATCTGGGCGTGAGTAATTGATCTTCAGGCTGTGCTGAGAAGCCACAGGGAACGCCCTGTGTGACTTCTCAAGCACTTAGAAGCCGCAGAGAGGAAGGTAATAAAAGCACTTACATACTTTACACAAAGGGATGCCTACAATGCATTCCTGGAGGTGCAGGGACAGGTATAAATGATTTTTAGGGGTCAGGTTCCCTTTAACTCTTGACATCCCAGTCAGCTCTCTGCAGCCCATTGATTTCTATACATCAGTTATTTGTTCCCCTCCCTCGCCCTTTTTTCTCATCTTCTGAAGGGATGCAGTTATATATCACCAGCTTGTTATCTCTGTATTCACACATAGACCTAACAATGTAGATGAACGTATAGTACTAAAACATCCAATAAAACCCTTTGAACCGTTTCATAGGAAAAACATGTTGTCTAGGTCTATAATAGTTACATTTCCATATCTGGCAGGTATATTCCTCAGGTCAAACAGCTATAAGAAGCAATGTAGAGTTTATAGTATAAAAAAAAAATTGGAGGGGACAGGTAGTGGCATTCTTTTTACACCCTTATGCTTTTTTAAATTATTTTTTTTATATGAACTCTATATTGTTTCTTCATGACCTGAGGAAAATATCTTTTTGTTAGAAAAATTACTTCCATTGATCATGCCATTATCTTGAAAGTCTGTCAGCAGTGGCAGACCAAATATTAATGCGTAAAATGAACATAACCAATGTGGCCAGCAGGTGGCAGCACTTTACAGCAAAGTGAATTCCTGCTCAGGGCAATACTTGTCAGTAGGATCCCTGGAGTTAGCGTCAGATACTGTACATTGAGGGCACGTGTCTTGTCATTCTGAAGGTCTAGACACTGCATGGTCTATTGGGGAAACCGTGTCTGTGCTGTTTTTTTCTGGAAGAAATTTTGACTTGCTATGTGGATTTGATCAGTAAAGTGTCAGACCACAGATTTGTTGTGCATGACCCAACTAAATTAATTAGGGTATATATCCACAAGCAAATCGGAGTGTGTCCAATTTCTTAGCAGATTGCTTGCAAAATCTGGAGGACAAATATTGCATTTAAACAGATAAGTCACTACAAGGGCTGCAGGTGATTGATTTGTCCACCAATGTTAGGCTAGGAGCACACAGTGTCCATGCACGTAGCCCTGGTATATGGCTAAAAATGTCTCCCAACATATATTGTAATGTCGCTATATTTATTTATCTTAAAGTGAGCCTGCCACCAGATTTTTGTGTTTTAAACTAAAAGCACCACCTTAAGCAGCGCCTATACTGCATTCCAAGAAGAAGGCATTATGTCACCCTCTAGTGTGTTTCATATGGCACCAAAGGGTGTTTAACCTTGTATTTAACCCAAAAATAAATAATAAAAAAAAAAAAAAAAAGACATGGTGTCCCTCCTATTTTTGATCACCAGCCAAGGATAAAGCAGACAGCGGCAGCCTGCAGACCACAGCTGGCTGCTTTTCCAAAAAGAGAGGTCACCCACTTTTTTTTTTTTTTAATTATTTTTAAATAAATAAATTTGGAAAAAAATGCTTAGGGTTCCCCCTTCCCCCCCCCCCAATTTGGGGAAGCCAGCCAAGGTAAAGCCAACAGCTGGGATCTGATTTTCTCAGGGTGGGAAGAGCCCAAGAAGCATTATCCACATCACTTAGAAAAAGAAGTGGAATGCACAGCACAGAGAGGCGGGACGCACCGATCTGCAATCAAGCCTACTGGACTGTAAACAGGTAATTATAATAAGGGCAGCAGATTGTTATGTTATTTATCCGGTGTACAGAGGCCGTCAGGGCATAATAGCAACCCTCTTAGAATGCAGCATAGGTGCTGCTGAAGAAGGCACTTTTAGTTTAAAACCCCAATATCTGGTGACTGGTTCACTTTAAAATAAATAAATAAATATGGTGACATTACAATATACAAAGGGAGATGTTTCTAGCCTTTTACTTTGGCTGAGTGCATGGACACTATGTGCTCCTAGTCTTACATTGATGGACAAACAAATCACCTGCAGCCCTTGTAGTGACTTTTCTGTTTAAACTAATATTTGTCCCTCCAGAGTTTGCAAGTAAATCTGCTAAGAAATCGGACAACCTACATTTGCTTATGGATATATTCCCCAATGAATATAGTAGGTTCATTCACAACAAATCTGTGCTCAGGGTGGTGCGTTTAGTTTAAAACACACAAATCTGGTGACTGGTTCACTTTAATGCTTTAGTGCCATCACATTCCACAATTCTTTACATACAGACCTCATAACCATTATCCCCATTGGGGCTCACAATCTACATCCCCTATCTGTATGTGTTTGGAGTGTGGGAGGAAACTGTAGAATCCAGAGGAAACCCATGCTATATGGGGAAAACATACAAACTCCTTGCAGATGTTGTCCTTGGTGGGATTTGAACCCAGGACCTCATTCTGCAAAGCAAAAGTGCTAACCATAGGTGGCTATTCACCAGAGGTTAAAAGTGTGTTCTTTGGGCATCCATCCTGACAACCGTTGAACCCGCCCCTGCTGAGTGTATGGGTCTAACCAGGGCTGTGGAGTCTGAATCGGAGTCTGTTTCTGGATATTGAGGGTGTGTCCCATACTGCCCACAAACACAATTTTGGACTCAGCCGCACATATAAACAGCAGAATCTGTACAATTTTGTGCAGATTTCTCTTATTCCAATTTGCTGCAGTAAATGTCCCCAGTAAATGGCGCCCTTGTCAACTCGCCATACGTGTTTAATCTTTATTTTAAGAAGTTTATTGTAATTTCACTACACAAATTATTCTTGGGACTGCTGCTTAATGTCACACAATTCTAACTTGGATTTTTTTTCCAATAGATCTTCAGTAATCTAAAATTCTATATTAACAAATGCAATATTTGTCTCCTCTGTGTAGTGTGTCTGACAGACTGGAGCTGAGAAAGAAGCTGAGCTGTAAAACCTTCCAGTGGTATCTCCAGAACGTGTACCCAGAGCTGAAGTGAGTGCAGACCAGGGGGATCCCGTGTTGGGGTGTATTCACACAGCGCTCACTGCACTGTTTTGTATAGAGAGGTGGATACGGCCTCCTTCATACCTACAGCTTTATAAACAGTTGTCTTTCTTTCTGGTGCATTCTTTTGAGACGGAAGAAAAAAAATTAATGCAATGGTTTCTTATACACGAGTGCACACAGTTTAATTAATGGGGTATTTTGGTGCTGATCACTTCCATATTGGATGGTGATTGGGGCCGATATTTTACCCACACACCACTCGGGACATTAGGTGGTGTTATGTACCTTACCGATCCATCAGCGTAACATTTGTGAAAGATGGCAGCAAGTATCCTGATACATATGTGGGGGCGTGATGTCATCAATGCTAGACAGCATCCATTGAGAAAGTGAACAATTCTGGGACACCCCTTTAAGTAGCCTTTGTATGTTCTTGGATATAAGAAAGCATTGCCTATAGGGGAAAATATCCATGCACATACAGAGCACAATAAAACTTGTATAGCAGCACACAGTAGCTGTACAGCTTTATGGTAATGGTAAAAAGTCACACTGGTGTAGGACTCGCACTGGTGCAATGCAACAAAATCTTGTATTGCACTTGGGCCCATGTTAAGCAATCAGGCAGCTCAGACCTACAAGTTTTTCCTCAGCTCTATATGGCCTGAGGAAAAAAATCCCAGCATGCTGTGATCGTCTTCAAGTCTCAAATCACTCGCACCCATTCAAGTCTATGGGTGCAAATGAAACATTGGACTGCACTGGCACACATTCAAGTACAATGCGATATACACAGAGACTAGCAATGGAGGAGATGAAGAAATTAATCTCTCCTTCCCCTCTGCAGCTGTGATCTGATTGCAGGATCGGATTACAGGCGGATGAAACTCATCTCACACTCGGAGCAGAGCCTGAGCTGAGCATCTTCAGTATATCACATCAGATGCATACTGTAGTGTGACTTTACCCTAAAGAATATAGGCTCCTTTTAGACAATTGGAGTGGGGTACGGTACATCAATGAATTTGCACCAGATTTTGGCATTAGCTGCTCCCAAAATTGTTTCAGTTTTTTGTGTGCAACAAAATTGTGCAAAAATTGTAATGTTTTTGCTGTGACCAACGTGGGCATGTTCAGGTTTAAACAGTGTAACATTCTTCGTAGCTTGTACTGGACCTTGGTATAATTTTTCGATTGTTTGTTTCTATTGTAGCTCTCATATGTACAAGTAACATAAAATAGACAAATTGTGTAACGCCAATTTTCATATTCATTTCATCATGTAAAAAAGGATCCCCGAGAAAGAAGTGATCACAGGGATCATAAAGCAGGGAGGAAACTGTTTGGAATCGCAGGGACCAGACACAGCAGGAAATACATTGGCTGGGGTTGGAAACTGCAAGGGAACTGCAAGCACTGCACCGGCCACACAGGTAAATGAAGAAAAGGATCCAAGTACAGACCACTAACCAGGTTGTCTTGGTCCTGAAATGTTTTACCTTTTTTAAAAAAAAACCCAAAAAATATAATAATAATTTCTGGCGCCATGGGAGTAGTTAAGAAATGCTTCAGGTACGTGTGCTTTTAATATGGTTCTGCTTTTAATGCATTCAGGAGGTCGTAATGGCACAGCGTATATAAAAAAAAATGTAGAGTTGGACTGCCCCATCTGAGAATGCCATGACGTGGCGGGGTAGCTCAAAGAATTGATCAATTGTTTGCTAAATGTCTCAGTTTAAAGTACAGTTAGAAATTAATATGTGACTTTGAACATGGCATATTGTAGATGCCAAACAGGTTGGTGCCATATATCTCTTATTTAATTTCTGATCTGTTTATATTCCAGGAGTGGGCACTCAGCGACACGTTGATCCGACAGCAGGATAAATGTCTGTCCATCACCTCGTTCTCAACAGGCGCCTTGGTTATGCTTGAACCATGCAACCAGAAAGACAGCAGACAGGTGACTATACCGCTAGAATCACCATTACCCTATTTATCCGACTGTATAAAGGCTCACACAGCAGAAGATAGAAGTAGATTTCATACTAATAGAATGATTCCTGCTGGTCTTATTACTACATGCTCAATATAAGGGAAGAAATGTTTTTGGAGGAATTGAGCGTAATTTCAATTTAAAATACTAAAGAGGATTTTAGTATTTGATAGTGACGAGTGACTATTTTACATGTGCCTGCTCTTTACATAATTTGGTGGGCGCTTATTATGATGAGGGGTGGATAGACGGAGTTGCAGGGTGTTTTTACCTGCTGGAAGTGTTTACTTTGGAGATTACTGCCCTATTTATTGATGTGATTATACAAAAACTTTGCAACTTTTGCCATTTTCACCCCAGTTTTGGGCAGGACTATCAGAATGGGCTGGGGAAGGACAGTGGCCATATACAAAGCCAGGTGCACAAAGCGGAAAGGGTAATCCAAAAGATATAATGTTTGTGGATAAGAGTTTAAACAAACAAAGTGACAGATCTCTGTGTAAAGTGAGTACAGAAGACAATAGAGGTATGATAGGATTTTTCTTCCTTGAGTGATCTCAAAACCAACATGTTTCTGGGCTCTAAAGCTCCTTTATCGGGTGACAGAGATACCTGCATATGAGGCATCATAATGTTTTTTAATTACATAAAAAAGGGGCGCAAAAAAAGATTCTGGAGCCCTCCCCACCCTTTTCTTTCAAAAACTGTTATTACATAAGATATAATAAATTTAAAATAATATGAGCGTTATTCGAACAGGAAAATAATTCAAATCAATGTGTACCTAATGCTTAACTTGAAGCTCATGGGCCCTGATGTGTAAACTCCAATGGGGCCCACAATTATTGCAAAGCTTCAATAGCAATAGCCTTTTTCCATAGGCTCCAGGGCCCAGGAGTGATTGTAACCCCTGCACCTGTTGTAGTTACACCCCTCAGAGACTTACTATAAGAACAATCTGATGTGGCCACATGGCTAGTTCTTGAAGGAAAAACAAAAGGAGGGGGGCTCTAATCTTTATTTTTTTGACCATTTTATCTTATATTTAAACAACATATTGATGCCTCATGTGTCACTGTCTGTCACATGATAAAGGGGCTCCTGCGCCCTGAAATGTGTAGTGTTTCGGAGATTACCCTATACAGAAGAATCCTATTAAACATCTATTGTCTGCTATACACAAATCATGGCAACATCCGTCTATTAGTTTGTTTGCAATCCTATATAAAACATATTTTCTAAATCCTTCATCACAGGATGTCGTCCCCGTGTGTCTTTTCTATAGAGACCCCTTGCATGAATTCCTGTCTTCTCGGGTCTCCTTTGTAAAATGGAAACTTAATGATCCTCTTATAGTAGATCTTCTGCCTTATGCAATTTGTTTGTTTGTTGTAATATGTTATGCACCTATTCACACTGCGTTAGGGTGTGCCAGCAGTTATTTTTGTTTAGATTTTGTTCAATCACTGGTATATCCTGCTGACTTTGATCCTTATCATTTTTTTTTGCAGAAATGGAAGTTGAAAGGACACTTCTTGCAGCATCTGAGCAGCGCAATGTGTTTGGATACTCATTCCGCCAGGGTCCTGATTAACCCTTGCCAGTCCGATCTTACAAGTCAGCAGTGGGAGTTACTTCAGGCAACTTGAATGCTCCTAATCACAATCTTGCATGGACGTGATCCATGAAGAAGGGACACTGGAACATTGTATGGACCACCCGGATCTAAACATCAAACACAGACTCCTTGTAGGTGGTTAGACACTGCCAGACAATGGGTGGCAATACGTGATATTGTCATGCTTTGTTTTTTTGAAAAGGGGACCATTTGCTTTGGATGTGGCAGACACCATTCATTTTTAATTTACCTGGTATCATATTTGGTATTTTGGTCCCTTACTTTTATGTTTTCAGCAAGTTTACTTATTCTTTGCACAGTAAGTACAGATGTGAACGTTCTTAAAACCAGTTATGTTATTTAAGGCTACCGGGACATAACCATGTTATTTCTTGACGTGTAGTAAGTGATATGTGTTACCGACCATCTAATTTTTTTAAGACTTTGAAATAGCCTTGGGATGTGATACTTTAATATTTTGTGTGTTAGAGGCCACGTGAATGGATCCAAGATCTACAGCTGCACAGAAATTGTCTTTTGACGACGTGAAACGAATGGCCTTTCTGTATGTTCAAGCTCTGCTGGGGTTCATCATACATGTAATTCTAAATGTTAGAGGCTCAGACATCCAACCCACTGATACTTGGCTCTGCATGTCAATAAAACATGGGGGAGTTGTAGCTCTAGCTTTAATAGTTTTGTGTTCCTGTGTATCCGACCGAGCTGATTGTCTGAGAAGTTAAATATTATTGCATTCCTTTTCAATGGAAACTGTACCTGAAAGACAACAGTATTTTGTAATGAGCTGATGTTAACTTATTGTAAGCAATTCCTCTGCATTATTGACTTCATGGCTGGAATCATTTAGCCACTGATGAGCTCGTTATCCATGAAGTCAAGGGTGCATAGGAAGAGCGATTCTCACAAAAATAAATTTGAAATATATATAATTTTAGCTAAAATTTTGAAATGTCATTGTGTTTGTTAAAGAGGGTTTACAGATTATAATTGATGTGCTGAACTACGTGGCTCATTTCTGCCATTCAATAGGAGCTTAAACAAGACATCTCAAACTTTCTAATAATAACACATTATTCAACTGTTAATTACAATGGTGCCTTTAGCAGAAGATGTAATCTGCTAGTACACATCTCCGACGGGTCTATAGCTGCAAACTGAGAATCTGGCCATATAGGCATTCATCTGTATTTTATAACAGATATGTCTAACTACATGGCAAAACAGGAAAAGAAAAATGGATCCACTTATTATACTGTAGGTCAGATCAACATGCCTATGTGATAAGCAATCTGTATTTTATTCTTTTTACTCTCAATCCTTTTCCTGAGATATCTAATGCCCGACATTCCTATAAAGTTTGGGGTTCCCCTAACAACAAATTATCTCTAAATTAAGCCTGTAAATATTTCACAAAACACCAGAGACCCTGTTCTTGGTACCATATAAAAACAAGGTTTTACCCCCTCCCGACCTCATGATGTAGGAGGACGTTATGGGTGAGATGCCAATGTTTGATGTAATCAATAGTATGGATGACTGGCATCTAACCTCTAAGTGCAGGTGCAAGCAGAAAAAATATATACTAATGAAAATAGGAGATATCTGCTGCAACACTGACACTAAATGTGTACAATTCATGAGTATAATGAGCGGCCGAGCTGCACAGCTAGTATAAAAAACATGATAAAATGTATTATGGCAAACACTGCCCTAGAATATATTGCAAATTGGAAGACTCAGCTTCAGCAGTGACCACTGCGGAGTGCCCGGTGACCAACGAAAAGGTGCTTCCATCTCACCGGGTCCTAACACTATGACTAATAGAGTTGTGCAATGTGAATGGGTTTATATGCCCTTATTTCTAATTGAAAAAGGTAGAGTGTGTGCTGGACTCCAACAAGATGGAGACCCAAGCTGACCTCCGGGCGGGGAAGGGGGGAGGGGGAGGGAGCTCAGTCAAAATGAATACATAATCAATAGTATGGATGACTGGCATCTAACCTCTAAGTGCAAGCATAAAAAATATACACTAATGAAAATAGGAGATATCTGCTGCAACACTGACACTAAATGTGTACAATTGAGTATAATGAGAGGCCGAGCTCAACATATCTGCTGATGTGTCGGGCTTACACCACCGATCAGAATCCGGGATCCGATCGGCGCTGTTAACCCCTTGAATGCCGCTGTCAATTACTGACAGTGGAATCCAAAACCGCCGCGTTGGGGAACGCGCTGTTCCCCGCCTGCACCAGAGATCCAGCGATAATATCGTGAGATCTCCAGTGCTCATGTGATAGCCCCGAGTCCTGGTGTGAACCCGGAAGATATCACGTTTTACTTCCTCTCAATGGTTGGCGAGCGCTGCCGACCACTGAAAGTGAAACCAAATCATCGGACATGGCACAAGGGATCAGATGCTGCAGCACTGTGGGTGTAAAAATAAGAATTACCGTATATACTCGTGTATAAGCAGAGTTTTTCAGCACAAAAATATACACGAGTCAGTGACGGCTCCCCCCCTGTGGTAGTATACAGCAGCCCGCCCCCCCCCCCGTGCTATATACAGGCCCCCCGTTGCTGCCGCCGCACACCTGTAAAAGAAGAGCTTTCATACTTACCCTCCTGTGACCGCGCGCGCATCCCCCACTCTCCTTCCTGCTTCTACCCGGCGTCCATCCACGTGACCGCGCGCCTGTAATGACGTCATTATTTGTGCGCGGTCATATGGATGGACGCCGGGTAGAAGCAGGAAGGAGAGCGGGGGATGCGCGCGAGGTCACAGGAGGGTAAGTATGAAAGCTCTTCTTTTACAGGTGTGTGGCGGCAGCAACGGGGGCCTGTATATAGCACGGGGGGGGCAGGCTGCTGTATACTACCACAGGGGCCTGTATATACCACAGGGGGGAGGGGCTGCTGTATACTACCACAGGGGGCCTGTATATACCACAGGGGGGAGGGCTGCTCTATACTACCACAGGGGGCCTGTATACACCACAGGGGGAGGGCTGCTGTATACTACCACAGGGGGCCTGTATACACCACAGGGGGAGGACTGCTGTATACTACCACTGGGGAGACTGCTGTATACTACCACTGCGGAGGCTGCTGTATACTACCAATGGGGAATCCTGTATACCACTGGGGGGCCTGTATACCTGTGCTGGGGTCCACCCTCGGCTTATACACGAGTCAATAGGTTTTCCCAGGTTTTGGGGGCAAAAGTAGGGGATCGGCTTATACACGGGTCGGCTTATACACGAGTATATACGGTAATTAAAAAATGAAGTTTTAAAAAATATGGAAAACAAAAAAACACAAGTTCAAATCACCCTCTTTTCCCCCATTCAAAATAAAGTATTAAAAAACAAAGTATACATACTTGGTATTGCCATGTTCAGAAATGCCCGATCTATCAAGATATAAAATCAATTAATGAGAGCCGCAAACTGCGTAACGGAAAAAAAAAGTCAAAATTAGTTTTTTTGGTCGACACAAAATTGCTATAAAATGCAATAACAGGTGATCAAAACAGCGCATCTACTCAAAATTGGTATAATTAGAATCATCAGCTCAAACCGCAAAAAATAAGCCATCACACAGCCCCAGATCCCGACAAATGCGGACACTACAGGTTGCAGAACATGGTGCAAAAAGTGTGATTTTTTTTTTTCAAACTTCTGAATTTTTTTTCACCACCTAGATACCCATAAAAGTATAGTTGTTTGGTATCTACAAACTCGTACTGACCCGAGACATTACACCGTCACGTCACTTTTACCATATAGTGATCATGGCGAATAAAAAAACCAAAAAACAAATGTGTTATTGCACTTTTTTTTGCAATTTCACAGCATTTGGAATTTTTTTTCCATTTTCTTGTACACTACATGGTAAAATAATTGATTGCATCTGAAAGTACAACTTGTCACACAAAAAACAAGCCCTCAAATGTCTATATTGATGGAAAAATAAAAAAAAGTTATGGCTCTTGGAAGCAGGAGAGCAAAAAACGAAAGCGAAAAATGAAAAATTCCTGGGTGGTGAAGGGGTTAATATTATTCTTCAAAAAAACCTTCAAGGAAGGATTCTTCTACAAGTCAGCATATATTAACATGACACTTTTTAAATACATATAAAGAGTCTCATGTAAATATAAGCCACATTACCTTCTAAGTCACCTGGTCATGAATACATATCTGAAATGACGGAGCAACAAGGGCATTATTAATCAGTTGACTTTAACCTCTTCGCTCCCGGTCTCTTTCATCTCCTCTTCACCTTCGCTGTTAATTGACACAAGTAATTTATCAGCTAAATTATTTCCGGATATTATTGGACAAGGAGGGATTTTTCACAATGAAGTTGTGCATGATCTGCATACTATTTATTGCAAAAAGTGAAATATAACAAGGCTGAGGGGGCAGTTGTGACCGAAGATGTATGTTGACTTTGAAGAAGGAGATGACTTTTGTCGATTTCATAGTTGTACCTCCACTAATCAAAGAACTTGTCTCATGAGTGCAAACGTCGTTCATTTTCTTTTTAATAGGGGTTAGGCCGGCTTCACACCACGTTTTTGGTGCATCAGGCTCTGTCTAGTGTTTTGTAGGAACCTAACAGGCCCGGATAGAACAGAACCAGTGGGCATTGCCCTCCAGTCCTGTTTTCTGCCGGAATCAGTAGATCGCAGGATTTAGGAGCTGTCTCTGCTGAAATGTCAGGAGTGCGGATAGCGGGGAGCTAGCTGCAATCCTGAAATCTCAGCGGGGAGCTCTTCAGGTGCTGAAGTTCGGCACCGGCCGGCGTTGAGCTCCAGCACCCGGCATCCGGGAACCGGACAGGTTTGTCTGTAGTGTCCAGCGCGATCCAGCGCCCATAGACTTGCATGTTATTGAGCGCCGGATCCGGGTGGATCCGGTTATGTGTCACTTTTTGCCCCGGACACAAAAACGCTGCGTTTTTGTGTCCGGGAGAAAAATCTGAATTCTCCCGCATCCTCCCGGGCAGATGGAAACCGGATAGGAAATAGCTGCTATCCGGCCCCATAGGAATACTATGGGGCTGAAATCTGATTCGGTTCACACCGGACAGCCCTGGATCAGAAAAACCGTGGTGTGAAGCCGGCCTTAGGACTCTACTTGTGCACCAACTAATTAGGAGGGCCTTGTCCTTTTTTCATATGGTATCCACATGACTTCAACTATTCCTTCCAAAATGATGAGCCGCTCCTATGTTTTAATAAGACACAATTGGGGATGGGGAGACAGTTTCTTTCCTTTCTGTGGCTAAATCTATACAGTTCAACAGCATAATTGACTTTTTTTTTGTAATACTTATAATGCTATACTAGGCTGAGGAGACAAAATATATTTGATTTTAATTTGTACATATATTTCCACTACAGCTGTTCTTATCTCAGCCAGTCTGGTGAGAACTCAGTAGAAGACATTAGTGAAGCCCTTGGCTATAGCAAAGACCAAGCAGAACTGGACACTAGTAGTAAATAATAATCGCCCATCCTTTTAACTGTTATTCTTGCTAGCTGAAGTATCCACCATCTTGTATATATTTATATGGAAATATAAACCTGAAAAGCTAAAGAAAATGGTTTCCCATATTAGGAAAACATTATTAAGGATTTACATAATGGTACCAAAGAACATATGCAAAAAATGAGGAATTTACTATTAAAAAAATTAAGAAAAGCAACAGTCTTGCATGCCATGCATCACATTTATTATATGTTTTACATGGTTCCCTGAAAAATGCCCACAGGCAACCTTAACCCTAAGGGCCCCGTCACACCTGGCGACGGGGCTGGGGATGTCGGCAGCTACTGGCGGGTGCGCGCATGTTTTTGGCGCTCCGCCAGCGTCGCCGTCCCCCCATTTACATGGGGCGACATCTCCAGCCCTGCACCAGCGAGCTGACAGGCAGCATCGCCGCCGGGGTGTCTGAAAACCCCAACGGCGATGCAGGACAATGGGAGACTGTGGCTCCCATCGCCTGTCCGCTCACCGGCAGCCGGTTACATGGGGCGATGTGTGCACATAGCCCCAGATCGGTCGCCTGGTTTCAGAGCACTGCTCTGAAACCAGGCGACCTCCCGGTGGCGCCGACATCACCCCTTTACATGAGGCGACGAAGGGGCGATGTTGCCACCGATAGGCAATGTAGGGGCGTGGCCTATGTAATCGGCGGCAATGTCTCCCCGTGTGACGGGCCATTAACACCTAACCAACCGTAACCCCAACCCTTTGGGCATTTTTCTATGGAGCATGTTTCTGGTCACCATTTTACACGCAGTCTGTGGTTTGTCTAATAAGGTGGCGTGCTTATCCATTAAATAGGTCAATCCTTGGGAGCAAATATTTAGCACAAAGTAATACAATTAATAAGTGGTGTGGACCTTCGGTCCATTTACATTTGCCGACCAGCAGTACTAAACAACTTCTTATGAGCTTCTTGTTTGTTGAGCTGTGGTTATTTATTAGCAAACAAAAAACAGTATCCATACAACAAATATTAAACAGTAACCGGAAAGGATGGGCAGGCAGTGGGGGTGGGAACAGGTGGGGGGAAGAGACCGGTGCGAGTCCTGCCAGGAAATATACCTGCTTCCAATGTTCAGAGAATCCAAAGTTACCAAAACACTAAAGGACTTAGCAAAGGTCCATCTAATTACTAGGAATCGAGACAGCCAAAGGGTCCATGACTCTGGGGCCTTGTCTCTGGAGTGGCGTTCATAGTGGAAAATGGAGTTAAGCCTATCCAGCACCTCTCAGAGAACTGGAGGAGGTTGGGAGCTCCATATTGCCGCAAGGCTAATTCTGGCAGCAGCCAGTATATGCGAGACGACTCCTCTAAAATCGTATGGCAATAACAAGTAGTTTTTAATACCCGCATATTTGTCCGAATAGTGAGTCCAATGGTAGTCAATTAGTGACTGGCTCCTCCCACACACATCTGGCCATAAAATGAGTCTTTCCGGGAAAGGCGGGAGGTGGGCTTTTTTGAGTTCTCACTGCATAAAACACCTTGCTGTGCCCCCCATAGAGAGTCTACCGTTCGATCTGCTCTCACTGAGGTTCCAGCTCCCATTGTTTACTGAAGGGAGCTGCCAATATGTGTCAGATCATTCACGATCGACACATCACTCAAGAGTACCAGCAATACTCACCAAGTAACGAGTATTGCGAATACCGTA
Organism: Allobates femoralis; assembly: GCA_033576535.1. Taxonomy (NCBI): domain Eukaryota; kingdom Metazoa; phylum Chordata; class Amphibia; order Anura; family Aromobatidae; genus Allobates; species Allobates femoralis. Next base: position 53,693,391 of record JARQOC010000012.1, read on the forward strand.
CTATGCGTGCGAGCAGCGAATAGTAACAATTACACTCGCTCATCACTACAGATAAAACATCATAAATAGAGCGTTCAATGCACATATAGGCTGCCACTCTAATCGGGGGCAAGGGTTTTTTATGTGCAAACCAAAAGATTTCTTCACTGACAAACAAGCATTTTTCTTTCTCATTGGTTGATCAGGAGCCGGTTTACACAGCAAAATTATCAAGAAACAATAGTCTTGCAGTGTAAATGGACCATTCGACAGACAGTAAAAAGAGATATCAAATTTATAAACGTGCATAAGTCACTGTAATATATCTGTAACAGTTTCAGACCAATGACTTAAGATTGCAAATATAACTGATATATAAAGTTGAGTGTGTGTGTGTGTGTGTGTGACCACTAAAGGAGTCCACACCTGCGTATTTACAATCACAACATTTTGCACACACACCCTGTTTGACTCAGGTAACGTCATACACTATATTTTGAGGAGAAATTTCAACCCCACGCTTTACAGTCAAGTCATGTGTGAGAGAATAGATACTGCATTGACTGTTTTGACAGTTAGCCTGGATAGGTGGCCTATAGCAACCAATCTCAGCTCAGCTTTTGATTGGTTGCTATAGGCAACGAAGGACATTAATAGTATAATACAGCTTATTCATGTCTGTGACACATTCAAAGAAGCTTGCCAAAAGCAAGGACTTGTGGAAAACGGCGCACTTTGGGGACATGACACTGTGAAGCAGTAGCCACACAAACCCCAAATAGACTGAGACACCTCTTTACTACCGTGTTTCCCCGAATATAAGACAGTGTCTTATATTTATTTTACCCCCAAAAGTCCCACCCTGTCTTATATTCGGGGTATGACTTATATTAAAAAAAAAAAAAGACAATACCATACAGTATCCCACACAGCCTCTCATGGGGTCACAGCCCCATACAGTATCCCACTGCAGCCTCCCATGGGGTCCCAGCCCCATACAGTATGCCACTGCAGCCCCCAGCACAGTACCGTTAAAACCGCAATTCCGCCGCACAGCCGAGTTGCGGCCGACTTGCGGCACACTTGCGGCAGGACCCCATACAATGTACGGTACTGTATGGGACACTTGCGGCAAGGTGCGGCAAAGGTGCGGTAACCGCACCTTGCCGCAAGTGTCCCATACAGTACCGTACATTGTATGGGGACCTGCCGCAAGTGTGCCGCAAGTCGGCTGTGCGGCGGAATTGCGGTTTTAATGGGCAAGTCGGCAAGGAAACATCCTTACTTTTTAGGGTAATGGCGGCCTCGGGCTATGGATTCCTCCGCGGTGCAGGGCGTTGTCCAGATGCTTCTTCATGCAGGAGCTTCTGGCCAATCAGCACTCGAGCCGCTGAGCCAATCAGCGCTCGAGATGCTGGGGAGCCGCTGGCCAATCAGAAGCTCCTGCCGGCAGCGGTGACGTCAGGCCGGGGCGACAGGCGCACAAGATTAACCCTATGCCCTCGGGGTTACCTGCGGCACCTGAGGGCAGAGGGGAGCCCACGGGGGACAGCGGACCTGCGGCTGCACCTGAGGGCAGAGGGGAGCCTACGGAGGACAGCGGGGCCAGCAGGACAGCGGGGACACAGGTAAAAATGCAATGGGCAAAAATGGCACTTTAGCGGTACCCTGTCTTATTTTCCCTGAAAATAAATCACCCTGTCTTATATTCGGGGTATGACTTATATTGGAAAATTCTGCGCCAGCCCTGCCCTGACTTATATTCGGGGAAACAGGGTATCTTTCTAACAACCTGCTGCACACAGCCCCCAGTATACAGTAGGAGGCCACACACAGCGCCAGTATACAGTAAAAACCCACACAAAGCCACCAGTATACAGCAGGAGGCTGCACACAACCCCCAGAATACAGCAGGAGACTGCACACAGCCCCCAGTATACAGCAAGGGGTCAAATACAACTCCAGTATACAGCAGGAGGTCACACACAACCCCAAGTATACAGCAAGGTGGCACATACAATTCCTGTATACATCAGGAGGCTGCACAGCCACCAGTATACAGCAGGTGGCCGTACACAGCTCTCATTCTAAAGCAGGAGGCCACACTCAGCCCTCAGTATACATCAGGAGGGCACGCCACACAGCCACCAGTATACAGCAGGAGCTTGCACATAGCCTCCAGTATACAGCAGGAGGCCGCACACAACCCTCGGTATACAGCAGGAGGACGCACATACCAAAGACAATGCCTCTATCCAAGTCGCAATGCTCACAACCAATATGAAGTGCCCCTAAAAGACGTTTTGCCAAAATGCCCCTATGACAGCCACAAAGCTTCAATGCCAGCTTTAATTTCCCATTGCAATAACAATGACCCGTTTGCCAGCTGCAAGATTTCCTATGCCAAAAATGCCCCATTTAAAACCCACAATGCCAGCCTTCATAGCTGTATGCCTGCCAAGATGTGCACAAACCTAGTGTTAATACTAAAATTGCCCACGATGCCACTCACAATGAATCAGTGCAAGTCACCATCCTTTCCAGTCCAACTTCAAGTTGCCATGATAACCACAATGTCTCTAATTTAATTATAAAAAACACAATTATGTGAATGCTCCATACATTAGGCATAGAGCCCCAATGCCAGCCACAATATTAAATTAATTCCCATATAACCAATAGAAAGCCTCAATGGAAGTCTTCGTACCCTTTCAACAAACTTTCATGGTGCATTAGAACCCCTATGACGCCTACACCACTCACAAAGCTTCAATGTCAGATAATGCAATGATCCATTGCAGAAGAGTTTACCTTTTGCAAAATTTCCCACACCATTAATAATGCAACAATGCACCATATGCCAGCCACAATGCCAACATGTAAGTCACAATGCCCACTGAACGTCAATAGCCCATGGGTACTACAATGCCTCTCTGCAGACCATGAAGTATTATGATGGTGACAATGCCCCATAATGGTAATGACTCATATACCAGCTAAAATATTGCTCATACATGCCAAAATGCCATATTACAGCCATAATACTCCCATTCTATCGACAATGCTCCTTATGCAGCCACACTGTCCTTAAGCTCTGCTACAATGTCTGAGAACATGGACAAAGGATTATTTTTAATATATGATTATCATATTTCCAGCAATCTAAAGGGCCTGTTACACACGATGATATAGTGAACCGGTTTGGTGACGTTGCAGCGATGTTGAAATGACATCGTTGTGTGTGACGCATATCAACGATAAGTTGTTGATCGTAGATTTATGGCCAGGACCATAAATCTATCGTTGGTCTCCCGCTGGGCGGCCGGCATCGGTGCGTGTGACAGCGGGAGACCAACGATGAATGAGCTCCCAGCGCTGCACAGCAAGTGCTGTGAGCTGGTAACCATGGTAAACAGCGGGTACCAAGCACCACGCTCAGTTTAGTTACCCGCTTTTTACCATGGTTACCAGCGTTCTTGTTGGTCCCGATTGCTGGCGAGTCTGCCTGTGTGACAGCTCACCAGTGATCAGTTCACGATGTGGCAGCGATCCACATCGTTGGTTGGATCACTGCCACATTGCAGCGTGTAACGGGCCCTTTAGTTTGTATTTATGCGTTTATTCAATTACGTGGAATTGATTAGCGTGAGTAATGTTTAATAATAATACTTGTAATTACTGGTCTTCACATTTTCCTATTGCTGGAGCATTCACCATCTTATGTCTCTTCACATGGAAATATACATCTGTAAAAGAAAAATAAAGTGAGGTGAGACAATCCTCTCCTGGTATAAGGTTTAGATTATATGTATAGCTCTTCCGGTTATGCCCCATATGCCAAATAAAACAGAACTTATTCCAGATATAAAGCCACGATGCTCTCATACAAGATATAATGACCCCTCAACCAGGGCAAAAACCATGGCCCTGATATCATTTACCTCACTCCCCATGCCAATGGTAATTAAATCAATGACCCACATGCCAACCTCAGTGCCTCCATACAAATCACAGTGACCACGGTACCAACATCAAAGCCCCAAGACAACCAAAATGGCCACAATTCAAGTCTGCCAGTCCAGCCACAATTTCAGCTATAATGCCCCAAGTAAGCTACAATGTCCAAGGACAGACTCAGTGCCCTTGGCAAAAGTCAATTACAATATTTTCCCACACCAGTCATCTACTTATATAATTCTGAAGTCTCGTCTGTCATCCACTTCTGTCCCGACGTCCTATCACACTCTGCGGCAACCATATTTGCACACCCAAGTGATGGGTGTGCAAATATGGCACCCGCTAGCGGTACTGGCACCTTGCACAATATCATTAGTGGTGTCACCAACAAACTAAAACGCCGACACCCACAACCAACACCAAGAACCTGCCGCTCACTCCACTCGCAGACTTTGCCCGACATCACCGACACACATTGCCGAATGATTAACTGTGCATGCGCCTATCCGGGAAGGAATGCACCTACTACAAGGAACTAAACAAGCTGGTCTCTTGTCTGCTCTATAAATCCTTAGGAGCTGCTGACCTGATATCAGAAAGTCCAAGAATAGGCACATTCTACATCCCTTCCAAAATCCACAAATCTGGAAAACCAGGAAGACCTATCATTTCATGTGTAGGCACTCTCATTGAACAAGTTTAAGAATGGGTAGAGGGTGATATCAAACCTCTGGTAAAAGAGACACCCAGCTACATTGAGGACACACTGAGCTATTGAATAAACTGTCAGCAATAGGTTCCTTACAAGCGGGAACCATCCAGGAATCTTTGTTCTCCAATATCCCACACCTGGATGGATTAAATACCTGCAAAGTCTTCCGCGAAAACACAGGGATTGATGCAGTTCTGTGGTGAAACGTAATAAATTCATCCTCATCCACAATCACTTTACGTTTCACAACATATATTTACAGGAGGAGACTGGCACAGCAATGGGAAGCAAAATGGCACCACAATATGCAAATCTTTCATGGCCAAGCTTGAAAGTTTTATCCTCTTGTCCTATCAGGCCTTTTGCCTATTACCGTTATATCAATGATAATTTAATCATCTAGACAGAGTTTGAGCAACAGCTGAAGACGTTCCATGAACACTTTAATCAGTTTCATCCCACCATCAACTTAAAGGCCCCGTTACATGGCACAACAGTCAACGAGATCACTGATACGTCACAGGTTTGGAGGCATACGAGCGACGTCGTTGGGACCTCGTTGCGTGTGACTCTTGCAAATTGCTACGATAAATCGTTGGATTGGAGTTGACAGGTTTACCAACATGTTGGAAAACATGACGATCTCAACTCCAGCAACCTGCTGCATCGTTGTGTGTGACACCGCGATAACGATGTCATGGACGACTTCGGCCATTCACAGCAATGAGAAGGGATCGTTCGCAGAGTTTGCGAACGATACCTGCTCACAACATGATTGGGGAGTTGTCCATGATATCTAGACATGTGACATCTCGCCAACGATGTTGAAATGATGTCAAAAAGGACCTCGCGCCCACAAGATTGTTGCCAACATCGTTTCAATGTCGTGTCGTGTAACGGTACCTTAACACTTAACTACTCCTGCACTGAAATCAGCTTTCTGGACACCATCATTAAGCTACGGAACAGTAAAGTACAGATATCCCTGTACTAGAAGCCAATTGACCGTCCAATATATCTTCAATGGGACAGTCTTCATCCAAAACACATACAAAAACTATTGTGTACAGTCAGGTCATTAGATACAATTACGTATGTTCCAACCCTACAGATAGAGACAATCACCTTGGGGGTGTCAGAAAGACTTTTTTGAATCAATTGGAAACCAAGTTACAAGAGTCACCAGAATATCAAGGAATCATCTACATTACAAACTAAAGATGAAAACAACCGGGTCCCCCTTGTTGTCACCTACAATCCAAATCTGGTGGTGTTAAGAAGAGCTGCACAGAAACTACAACCACTACTACAAAAAGATGCCCGACTAAAATCAATATTTCCAGCCCCCCACTTCTTTGTTTTAGGTAATCCCCAAATCTAAAAAGCATAAAATTGTTAGAAGGGCCCTGTCCTCTCAAACAACAGGACCATTTTCCTGCATCACAACCAATGTGGTATATTTAATCATATAAAAAAAAAAGTCAAGAAGCCAGCACTGCCTATAGTCAGCACGCAGTACAAAAAGTGCATATGCACATATTAATTTCTAACTGTGCTTTAAAAATGAGATATTTAGCAAACAATTCTTTGAGCCACCCTGTCAATCTCAGGGTAGTCCTGCTCAATGTTTTTATATGTATCTTGCGCCATTACGGCCTTCTGAATACATTAAAAGCAGTTCCATTTTGACGCAAGACACAGCGGCTCCACCCTCCCCATAGGCTCTATTTGATCGCATGCACATTTGTCTGGGCCTGCTCCACGGTCATTCATGGTCTGCTGGTTTGGCAGTGTAAGAGTCAAATCTGATAATATCCAGATGTCTGTAGCATTTGCTACCCATGTTCAGACCTGGTCTGCCTTTTTCTGCACTTGCCCTTCTGGCTCCATGGGAGTGGTTCAGGAATGTTTCAGGTATGTGTTGCATCAAAATTGAACTGCTTTTAATGTATTCAGAAGGCTGTATTGGCACAGGATACATATAAAAATGTAGAGTAGGACTGCCCTATCTGATATCGGCGTGAAGTGGCAGGGTGGCTCAAAGAGTTGGGCTGTTATATTTTAGCGTGGGGCCCTAAAATAATGGGCCCTCACCCCGCTGAGAATACCAGCTCTCGGCTGTCTAGTTTTACCTTGGCTGGCAATTAAAAATAGGGTGGAGCCCATGCATTTTTTTTTGACAGCCAAGGGTAAATTAGGCAGCCTCAGGGTGGCAGCTCACAGTTTGCCTGCTTTTATAGTGCTGGACTTAAAAATGCTGCGAATCCCCACGCATTTTTTTTATTATTTATTTAATTAACACCCTATGATGGCAGGTTGCTTGCCATACAATAATGTGCATGGTAATCAAGCAAAATCACTGTCCAGACTGAGGAAATCCAGTCTGACTACAACAGCCAATCACAGAGGCTCTCACAGAGTGTGAGCTTTTATGATTTGTTGTTTGTTTGACAGTGCAGTGAATATGCAATTAGCTTAACAGGCGGCCCTGGAAGTAACAGCGGGAGAATAAGAACCCCAATCTAGCTATTGTATCCATTCTAATTTTTACCAGCATGGAAACCACAGAAGTAGGTGGCTTAAAAGAACATCATTGTTAGACAAAAGAGAGGGAGAGACCAATAACTTTGACCACATGCTCTTATGCATTGAAGCTTTTGTAACCATTTCGACGGGATTGCATGGTTGCCACTTGGTAGCAGATATAGTTGCTTATGACAACGGTTACGCATTCTAACACTGGAGTATATAGACAACAATAGCTGACATTTGGCAATCCTGGCCAAGGGAAAGGTGAACTGAGTCGGGGAACTCAGTGCAGCCATGTGATACATGTGACTGATGGCTCGTGTGCACTGGAAAGTTGACTGGTTCCATGACTATTGATGCTATAATCAATATGATACGTGGTGGTGGAAACTGTGACACTAAGTGGACGGGTTTTGTGAGCAGAAATTCTAGCGGCAATAAGATGCGTGTTGGTAGGAAAGTCTGATGCCCTGAGAAGTGGACAGGATCTGTGACTATTGAGACACACCACGATATCCTACGTGGTGGTTGCAAATTGTCACTTCAGTGAGGAAGTGGACGAACTCTAGCGCCACCTTTAGGTAGCAATCCTCAAAGTCATAGTCGACTATAACAAGCCTTTTAATATGACCAAGGATTTGTGCCAGATCAGAACTCCAAACATTGGTGCACTGGGAAGTGTATGGGTTCCGTGGCCAGGGACGCTCTCCACGATGTCATACGTGCGAGTTGGAAACACTGTTGCACGGTATAGTGGACAGGATCCGAGGCCCAAGCTGCTATTAGCAATGCCACCCATGGCAACTGCAGGCTCTGTTGAACTGGATAATGGACAGGGTCCATGGTCAATGATGCTGTCAGTTACATCACACGTTGTGGCTGAAAACTCAATTACACCGAGTAGTGGACAGGTTCTATGGCCAATAACGCTGTCAGCGATGACGCACGCACTGGCTGGAAACTCTGTTTCATTAGATAGTGGACAGGTTCAATGGCCAATGACACTGTTAGCGACAGGTTACATGGCCAGAGACGCTATCAGCATTGTCATATGTGGTAATTGAAAATGCTGTTACACTGAATAGTGGACAGGTTCCATGGTCCATGATGTTGTTGGCTGTGCTGTACATGGTGGTTGGAAACACTGTTGCACAGAGTAGTGGACAGGTTCCGTGGCCAGAGACGTTATCGGCGGTACCATACATGGTGGTTGGAAACACTGTTGCACGGAGTAGTGGACAGGTTCCATGGTCCATGACATTGTCAGTGGTGCTGTACATGGTTGTTTGGAAGCACTGTTGCACGGAGTAGTGGATAGGGTCCCGAGGACATTGTCGCTAACAGCGATATGATATGTGGTGTTTGGAAGTTCATGATTCCAGATCCGCAAACCTTGTTGCAGAAGGATTGATGGAGGTGCTGACTACTACTCGAAAAAATGTATAAAAAAAAAAAAATCTACTGGAGGAATTTGAGCCTGGGAAGTGCAGAGTGCCTTATGGTATCAGGACCAGGGAGGTCCTGTATTGTCACTCTGCTGAGGAGCACTGTTCAGCTGCTTCTGGAGAGAAGCGGTGTGTATGTGGCTTAATACAGGGCTGTGCTGAGTAAGGTGGAGGAGAGTACAGAGAGGCTGGCAGAAGGCCCACGCTAGCGCCTGATTGGTCCTAGGCCGAAGGGAGCAGGCACCCTGGAGCTAAATTTTGAACTGCTCTCGGCGAGATGGGTGTGTGTGGGTGTGGGTAAAGGGTAGATAAGGGACGCCCGAAAATAACATGCAACTGCGCGCTCTGGACCCGACTGAGTTCCAACTATCCTTGCCTCTTCAGAGAGATTGGTGCTTCGAGCAGGCAGGGTGCACACATAGCAGGGAGAGTCTGCACAACACAGACACCACTTACCTGTCCTGTGTTGTGAATGCTCCAGATGCAGGAAGGTTGGTGCTGCTAGTCTTTTCCTGTCCATTCTCACCCAGTAGTCTTCGGGATGCCAGGCACATATCTCTGGCCCAGAGGGGTTCATCTGTTTACTGGTGGTCTTGGTGCTCTCGTGGCCAGAAGCTTCCCCAATGTCATGGAAGGGAAAGTCGGCATCTGCAGACCCTACAGGCAGGCTCTGGTGGGCGATCGACTTAGGGCAGCAGGTTTTGGCAAGACTGGCCATCAGCTGCCCCTGAACATGTCTGTTCTGGGGAGATGTCCTGCCAGGTTGACTGAGGTTTAACAGGCGGCCCAGAGTGTTCTGGACACTAGGTTCTCGTGCGGGATGACGGAGTGCCTCACTGCACTATGTATTTCCTGTGGAGAGTTAAGATCTGAAAGAAAAAGTATAAAAAGTAATAACACACAACATGGTTGGAATGGTAGAGATGGGGCCCAAAAGGGAGGCCAGTGTCTGCCTCCATTGACACTAAGCAAAAAAACTGTCTGGCTCCATTCTGGTCTGGGGGTGTATACTGCTGGGGAGAAGCTATCTTTTTTGGTTTATTTTGTCGCCTCCTAGTGGCAGCAGCATATTCCCATGGTCTTCTATGTCCACCAATGAAGCGATAGAGAAAAGGAGATTTTTAT
>JARQOC010000012.1:53712832-53751499 GCA_033576535.1 Allobates femoralis
TAGCATCAATAGTCATGGAACCAGTCAACTTTCCAGTGCACACGAGCCATCAGTCACATGTATCACATGGCTGCACTGAGTTCCCCGACTCAGTTCACCTTTCCCTTGGCCAGGATTGCCAAATGTCAGCTATTGTTGTCTATATACTCCAGTGTTAGAATGCGTAACCGTTGTCATAAGCAACTATATCTGCTACCAAGTGGCAACCATGCAATCCCGTCGAAATGGTTACGAAAGCTTCAATGCATAAGAGCATGTGGTCAAAGTTATTGGTCTCTCCCTCTCTTTTGTCTAACAATGATGTTCTTTTAAGCCACCTACTTCTGTGGTTTCCATGCTGGTAAAAATTAGAATGGATACAATAGCTAGATTGGGGTTCTTATTCTCCCGCTGTTACTTCCAGGGCCGCCTGTTAAGCTAATTGCATATTCACTGCACTGTCAAACAAACAACAAATCATAGAAGCTCACACTCTGTGAGAGCCTCTGTGATTGGCTGTTGTAGTCAGACTGGATTTCCTCAGTCTGGACAGTGATTTTGCTTGATTACCATACACATTGTATGGCAAGCAACCTGCCATCATAGGGTGTTAATTAAATAAATAATAAAAAAAATGCGTGGGGATTCGCAGCATTTTTAAGTCCAGCACTATAAAAGCAGGCAAACTGTGAGATGCCACCCTGAGGCTGCCTAATTTACCCTTGGCTGTCAAAAAAAAATGCATGGGCTCCACCCTATTTTTATTGCCAGCCAAGGTAAAACTAGACAGCCGAGAGCTGGTATTCTCAGTGGGGTGAGGGCCCATTATTTTAGGGCCCCACGCTAAAATATAACAGCCCACAGCCTCCCCTGAAAATGGTGCATTAATAAGCGCCATTTACAGGCACCTTACCAGACCCTTCCAGCGGCCCTGATGTTGGGTGGCACGCTGGTTAATAAAGGGTTAATACCAGCTTTGTTTTACCAGCTAGTATTAAGCCCGAGATTCTTAATGTCAGGCCAAGTTTGACCCAGCCATTAAGAATCTCCAATAAAGGGTTAAAAAAAGACACCACACAGAGTAAAAAATACTTTATTAGAAATAAAGAGACAAACACGCTTAGGGACTCCATCTGTACTAACCCCACACAGAGAGCTCAGGAGTGCTGTGCCAACATGTATTTTTCTCTTACAGATTTGGTGCAGATTTTGGGGAAGAAAAAAGAAATCTGAACCACATGTGCAAGGAAAAAAAAGCAACATGGCTACAGCACTTCTGACCTGTCCTAGACTTTGCTGGCCTCAGGATAGACATGCAGATTGGAATGCAGATTCTCAAAATCTGCATCAAAGAAAGCATCAAACAATGCATGCACCGTGGGCACAGGGCCTAAAAGGAAACAGGGAGAACCACAGTTGTGGTTAAAGGGCTCAAGGATCCCACTTGCCCCCTGGCTACTTCCACTGAGCCTTCTAAGGCAGAGTGGCTAACTACAGTCTTCAAGGTATGAAAACAGTGCAAGTTTTCAAGATTTCCTTAGCATTGTACAGTTACTGATTTCATCACCTGCAGAGGTGATAATTCCAGCACTTTGTGCAATGCTAAGGAAATTCTGAAAACATGCACTCTTTGCGGCCCTTGAGGACTGTAGTTGCTCAGCCCTGTTCTGCAGGTGTGTGTAGTGTCTTGCATTTCCATACCTCAGAAAGTCAGGCCAGAGGCCTGCGGCTTGTTTACCAGTCTCTGAGGGCACTATCAAAGCACCTTTCAGAAACTGTCCAGCACACAAGGAGTGAACTAGATGTAAATAGACATACATCCTTGAAACACATTCATTCTGGCTCTGAATGTTTCAAAGGTCATCATCAAATTGTATTCCCAGATTCTCCTGTCTCTTTGGGATTTGAAATGACCTTTCAATACTAGTATTTTATATCCATTATGGTTTGATGTGGACTACAAAAATGATTGGCCACAGGTAGATCTATAGATTTTTTTTTTTTATTGTGTGGCGATGAGAGTTCATCCTACTTCTGAGTTGGTGCCCCATCTCCCCTACATACAGATTCCCACTCGGGCGTTTAATACATATAATAAAGCCAATCTACCTATGGTCAGCATGCAGTACAAAAAGTGCATATGCACATATTAATTTCTAACTGTACTTTACAAATGAGTTATTTAGCAAATAAGTGATCAACTCTTTGAGCCACCCTGCCACTTCACGCCGATATCAGATAGGGCAGTCCTACTCTACATTTTTTATATGTATCCTGTGCCAATACAGCCTTCTGAATACATTAAAAGCAGTTCAATTTTGATGCAACACATACCTGAAACATTCCTGAACCACTCCCATGGAGCCAGAAGGGCAAGTGCAGAAAAAGGCAGACCAGGTCTGAACATGGGTAGCAAATGCTACAGACATCTGGATATTATCAGATTTGACTCTTACACTGCCAAACCAGCAGACCATGAATGACCGTGGAGCAGGCCCAGACAAATGTGCATGCGATCAAATAGAGCCTATGGGGAGGGTGGAGCCGCTGTGTCTTGCGTCAAAATGGAACTGCTTTTAATGTATTCAGAAGGCCGTAATGGCGCAAGATACATATAAAAACATTGAGCAGGACTGCCCTGAGATTGGCAGGGTGGCTCAAAGAATTGTTTGCTAAATATCTCATTTTTAAAGCACAGTTAGAAATTAATATGTGAATATGCACTTTTTGTACTGCGTGCTGACTATAGGCAGTGCTGGCTTCTTGACTTTTTTTTTTTATATGATTAAATATACCACATTGGTTGTGATGCAGCTGAAGGTACCTTGGATCTTGTAGTTCTAATCTGTGCTGGGAATCTTGATTTTGTCCATTGTCATGATAAATGGACAGGTTTTGCACCTCTTCTGGTTGCAGGAAAATGGTGCTGTTGTTTGAGAGGACAGGGCCCTTCTAACAATTTTATGCTTTTTAGATTTGGGGATTACCTCAAACAAAGAAGTGGGGGGCTGGAAATATTGATTTTAGTCAGGCATCTTTTTGTAGTAGTGGTTGTAGTTTCTGTGCAGCTCTTCTTAACACCACCAGATTTGGATTGTAGGTGACAACAAGGGGGACCCGGTTGTTTTCATCTTTAGTTTGTAATGTAGATGATTCCTTGATATTCTGGTGACTCTTGTAACTTGGTTTCCAATTGATTCAAAAAAGTCTTTCTGACACCCCCAAGGTGATTGTCTCTATCTGTAGGGTTGGAACATACGTAATTGTATCTAATGACCTAAATGTACACAATAGTTTTTGTATGTGTTTTGGATGAAGACTGTCCCATTGAAGATATGTTGGGCGGTCAATTGGCTTCTAGTACAGGGATATCTGTACTTTATTGTTCCGTAGCTTAATGATGGTGTCCAGAAAGCTGATTTCAGTGCAGGAGTAGTTGAGTGTTAAGGTACCGTTACACGGCACGACATTGAAACGATGTTGGCAACGATCTTGTGGGCGCGAGGTCGTTTTTGACATCATTTCAACATCGTTGGCGAGATGTCACATGTCTAGATATCATGGACAACTCACCAATCATGTTGTGAGCAGGCATCGTTCGCAAACTCCGCGAACGATCCCTTCTCATTGCTGTGAATGGCCGAAGTCGTCCATGACATCGTTATCGCGTGTGTCACACACAACGATGCAGCAGGTTGCTGGAGTTGAGATCGTCATGTTTTCCAACATGTTGGTAAACCTGTCAACTCCAATCCAACGATTTATCGTAGCAACTTGCAAGAGTCACACGCAATGAGGTCCCAACGACGTCGCTCGTATGCTTCCAAGCCCGTGACGTATCAGTGATCTCGTTGACTGTCGTGCCATGTAACGGGGCCTTTAAGTTGATGGTGGGATGAAACTGATTAAGGTGTTCATGGAACGTCTTCAGCTGTTGCTCAAACTCCGTCCAGATGATTAAATTATCATTGATATAACGGTAATAGGCAAAAGGCCTGATAGGACAAGAGGATAAAACTTTCAAGCTTGGCCATGAAAGAGTTGCATATTGTGGTGCCATTTTGCTTCCCATTGCTGTGCCAGTCTCCTCCTGTAAATATATGTTGTGAAACGTAAAGTGATTGTGGATGAGGATGAATTTATTACGTTTCACCACAGAACTGCATCAATCCCTGTGTTTTCGAGGAAGACTTTGCAGGTATTTAATCCATCCAGGTGTGGGATATTGGAGAACAAAGATTCCTGGATGGTTCCCGCTTGTAAGGAACCTATTGCTGACAGTTTATTCAATAGCTCAGTGTGTCCTCACTGTAGGGTGTCTCTTTTACCAGAGGTTTGATAACACCCTCTACCCATTCTTAAACTTGTTCAATGAGAGTGCCTACACATGAAATGATAGGTCTTCCTGGTTTTCCAGATTTGTGGATTTTGGAAGGGATGTAGAATGTGCCTATTCTTGGACTTTCTGATATCAGGTCAGCAGCTCCTAAGGATTTATAGAGCAGACAAGAGACCAGCTTGTTTAGTTCCTTGTAGTAGGTGCATTCCTTCCCGGATAGGCGCATGCACAGTTAATCATTCGGCAATGTGTGTCGGTGATGTCGGGCAAAGTCTGCGAGTGGAGTGAGCGGCTGGTTTTGTGGCGGCAGGTTCTTGGTGTTGGTTGTGGGTGTCGGCGTTTTAGTTTGTTGGTGACACCACTAATGATATTGTGCAAGGTGCCAGTACCGCTAGCGGGTGCCATATTTGCACACCCATCACTTGGGTGTGCAAATATGGTTGCCGCAGAGTGTGATAGGACGTCGGGACAGAAGTGGATGACAGACTAGACTTCAGAATTATATAAGTAGATGACTGGTGTGGGAAAATATTGTAATTGACTTTTGCCAAGGGCACTGAGTCTGTCCTTGGACATTGTAGCTTACTTGGGGCATTATAGCTGAAATTGTGGCTGGACTGGCAGACTGGAATCGTGGCCATTTTGGTTGTCTTGGGGCTTTGATGTTGGTACCGTGGTCAATGTGATTTGTATGGAGGCACTGAGGTTGGCATGTGGGTCATTGATTTAATTACCATTGGCATGGGGAGTGAGGTAAATGATATCAGGGCCATGGTTTTTGCCCTGGTTGAGGGGTCATTATATCTTGTATGAGAGCATCGTGGCTTTATATCTGGAATAAGTTCTGTTTTATTTGGCATATGGGGCATAACCGGAAGAGCTATACATATAATCTAAACCTTATACCAGGAGAGGATTGTCTCACCTCACTTTATTTTTCTTTTACAGATGTATATTTCCATGTGAAGCGACATAAGATGGTGAATGCTCCAGCAATAGGAAAATGTGAAGACCAGTAATTACAATTATTATTATTAAACATTACTCACGCTAATCAATTCCACGTAATTGAATAAACGCATAAATACAAACTAAAGGCCCCGTTACACGCTGCAATGTGGCAGCGATCCAACCAACGATGTGGATCGCTGCCACATCGTGAACTGATCACTGGTGAGCTGTCACACAGGCAGACTCGCCAGCAATCAGGACCAACAAGAACGCTGGTAACCATGGTAAAAAGCGGGTAACTAAACTGAGTGTGGTGCTTGGTACCCGCTGTTTACCATGGTTACCAGCTCGTAGCACTTGCTGTGCAGCACTGGGAGCTCATTCATCGTTGGTCTCCCGCTGTCACACGCACCGATGCCGGCCGCCCAGCGGGAGACCAACGATAGATTTATGGTCCTGGCCATAAATCTACGATCAACAACTTATCGTTGATATGTGTCACACACAACGATGTCATTTCAACATCGCTGCAACGTCACCAAACCGGTTCACTATATCATCGTGTGTAACAGGCCCTTTAGATTGCTGGAAATATGAAAATAATATATTAAAAATAATCCTTTGTCCATTTTCTCAGACATTGTAGCAGAGCTTAAGGACAGTGTGGCTGCATAAGGAGCATTGTCGATAGAATGGGAGTATTATGGCTGTAATATGGCATTTTGGCATGCATGAGCAATATTTTAGCTGGTATATGAGTCATTACCATTATGGGGCATTGTCACCATCATAATACTTCATGGTCTGCAGAGAGGCATTGTAGTACTCATGGGCTATTGACGTTCAGTGGGCATTGTGACTTACATGTTGGCATTGTGGCTGGCATATGGTGCATTGTTGCATTATGGTGTGGGAAATTTTGCAAAAGGTAAACTCTTCTGCAATGGATCATTGCATTATCTGACATTGAAGCTTTGTGGGTGGTGTAGGCGTCATAGGGGTTCTAATGCACCATGAAAGTTTGTTGAAAGGGTACGAAGACTTCCATTGAGGCTTTCTATTGGTTATATGGGAATTAATTTAATATTGTGGCTGGCATTGGGGCTCTATGCCTAATGTATGGAGCATTCACATAATTGTGTTTTTTATAATGAAATTAGAGACATTGTGGTTATCATGGCAACTTGAAGTTGGACTGGAGAGGATAGTGACTTGCACTGATTCATTGTGAGTGGCATCTTGGGCAATTTTAGTATTAACACTAGGTTTGTGCACATTTTGGCAGGCATACAGCTATGAAGGCTGGCATTGTGGGTTTTAAATGGGGCATTTTTGGCATAGGAAATCTTGCAGCTGTCCAACGGGTCATTGTTTTTGCAATGGGGAATTAAAGCTGGCATTGAAGCTTTGTGGCTGTCATAGGGGCATTTTGGCAAAACGTCTTTTGGGGCACTTCATATTGGTTGTGAGCATTGCGACTTAGATAGAGGCATTGTCTTTGGTACGTGCGTCCTCCTGCTGTATACCGAGGGCTGTGTGCGGCCTCCTGCTGTATACTGGTGGCTGTGTGGCGTGCCCTCCTGATGTATACTGAGGGCTGAGTGTGGCCTCCTGCTTTATAAGGAGAGCTGTGTACGGCCGCCTGCTGTATACTGGTGGCTGTGCAGCCTCCTGATGTATACGGGAATTGTATGTGCCACCTTGCTGTATACTTGGGGTTGTGTGTGACCTCCTGCTGTATACTGGAGTTGTATTTGACCCCTTGCTGTATACTGGGGGCTGTGTGCAGTCTCCTGCTGTATACTGGGGGCTGTGTGCAACCTCTTGCTGTATACTGGGGGTTGTGTGCAGCCTCCTGCTGTATACTGGTAGCTTTGTGTGGGTTTTTACTGTATACTGGCGCTGTGTGTGGCCTCCTACTGTATACTGGGGGCTGTGTGCAGCAGGTTGTTAGAAAGATAGTAAAGATGTGTCTCAGTCTATTTGGGGTTTGTGTGGCTACTGCTTCACATGTCCCCAAAGTGCGCCGTTTTCCACAAGTCCTTGCTTTTTGCAAGCTTCTTTGAATGTGTCACAGACATGCATAAGCTGCATTATACTATTAATGTCCTTCGTTGCCTATAGCAACCAATCAAAAGCTGAGCTGAGATTGGTTGCTATAGGCCACCTATCCAGGCTAACTGTCAAAACAGCCAATGCAGTATCTATTCTCTCACACACAACTTGACTGTAAAGCGTGGGGTTGAAATTTCTCCTCAAAATATAGTGTATGACGTTACCTGAGTCAAACAGGGTGTGTGTGCAAAATGTTGTGATTGTAAATACGCAGGTGTGGACTCCTTTAGTGGTCTCACACACACACTCAACTTTATATATCAGTTCTATTTGTAATCTTAAGTCATTGGTCTGAAACTGTTACAGATATATTACAGTGATTTATGCATGTTTATAAATTTGATACCTCTTTTTACTGTCTGTCGAATGGTCCATTTACACTGCAAGACTATTGTTTCTTGATAATTTTGCTGTGTAAACCGGCTCCTGATCAACCAATGAGAAAGAAAAATGCTCGTTTGTCAGTGAAGAAATCTTTTGGTTTGCACATAAAAAACCCTTGCCCCCGATTAGAGTGGCAGCCTATATGTGCATTGAACGCTCTATTTATGATTGTTTTATCTGTAGTGATGAGCGAGTGTAATTGTTACTATTCACTGCTCGCACGCATAGTACAGTATTCACAATACTCGTTACTTGGTGAGTATTGCTGGTACTCTTGAGCGATGTGTCGATCGTGAATGATCTGACACAAATTGCCAGCTCCCTTCAGTAAACAATGGGAGCTGGAACCTCAGTGAGAGCAGATCGAACGGTAGACTCTCTATGGGGGGCACAGCAAGGTGTTTTATGCAGTGAGAACTCAAAAAAGCCCACCTCCCGCCTTTCCCGGAAAGACTCATTTTATGGCCAGATGTGTGTGGGAGGAGCCAGTCACTAATTGACTACCATTGGACTCGCTATTCGGACAAATATGCGGGTATTAAAAACTACTTGTTATTGCCATACAATTTTAGAGGAGTCGTCTCGCATATACTGGCTGCTGCCAGAATTAGCCTTGCGGCAATATGGAGCTCCCAACCTCCTCCAGTTCTCTGAGAGGTGCTGGATAGGCTTAACTCCATTTTCCACTATGAATACTACCTCTCCCTGGATCGCCACTCCAGAGACAGGGCCCCAGAGTCATGGACCCTTTGGCTGTCTCGATTCCTAGTAATTAGATGGACCTTTGCTAAGTCCTTTAGTGTTTTGGTAACTTTGGATTCTCTGAACATTGGAAGCAGGTATATTTCTCCAGGCCCCTTCCACGACAGCATAGGAGGTTGCCTCTCCACACCCTAATTGGGACAGGAAGCACAAGAGAGGTTAAAAGGCCCCTCCCACCTCCCACAAGCCAGTGTCTTTCCTGTCCTCATGGGGCATGGAGAGGTTTTTTCTCTGTGCTGTGGCGGCCAGCGAGCTTCAGCATACCTTTTTTTCCTTTTGATGCTGGGCAGTCTTGGTCGGGCTTGGCTCTTCCTCTACTGCTCCCATGGTGTTATGCTATGGGACCACTGCCTGGCCCTCCGGATCCCCGGTGGGGGTGATGCGGGCTATGGTCTCCCTGGTCGGCGGCCTCCTCTGCTGGGGGAGCCTGCCGGCTGCTTCCCGCGCATGTGCGCGTTGTCCCGCGCGGCCGGAAGTGACGCCGGTGGGCGGGACTTCCGGTCAGGTGCTCTCCCGGCGGGAGAGCGGCGCTTGCGGGTCCCGGCGTCGGGACTCGGCGGGGCAGCGTGCGGGCACGTCTCCCCTGGGGTGGCCTGCCCAGGACCCGGCGCGGGAGGTGGGGAACCCTTTTTGGACACTGGGAGGGGCAGGCCTTTCTGGTTGTAGGCTGCCCTGAAACCGACTGAACCACGGTAAGTCTGGTGCGGTGGTGCTCTTGTCAGGCACAACCCAGTGTTCCCTCCTGCCTCAGAGCTGGGGGGGGGGTCCTGATGGTCCGGCTGTCGGTTCTTTGTCCTCTGGGTTGTTCTGGAGAGACGACACTGTCCCTGGGAATGCTTTCGCATGCCAGCTGGGAGGAACTTCCCATTTTTTGGGATGTCGCGGTGTCAGAGCTGCGCGGACGACATGGGTCTCTCTTGCCTGGGTAGTCCAGAGCACTGGCTTCCCTGTCCTCCCTCGCCCCAGAGGCTCCTAAGCCAGGCCTTCTTCCCCTAAGGGAAGCTCCTGGCTGCCCTTCTGGCTGTGGATTTTCTGGTCAGCCGCTATTACGCCCTCTGTGGCAGCCTCTGCTTCCGGACAGGCTGGGCTTGGACAATTCCTCGTTACCATGGAGGTCTTGTTTGGGGCTGTTCGGAGCACTAGGGGGCAAGAAGAGCGGGTCCTCTCCTCCGTCTGGTCGAGCGGTTTGCTGGGCTTACATATGCTAAGCTGCCTGTTTTCCGGTTCATTCCTCCTTTTCTCCCATCGCCTTCCACGACAGCATTGGAGGATGTCGTCCACGCCCTATTGGGGGACAGGAACACAGAGAGGTTAAAAGCCCCTCCCCTTCCTCCGCACTCCAGTGTCTTCCTGTCCCCCTTGGGGCATGGAGAGGTTCCAGTGCTGTCAGGCCGGCAGAGGCAGCATTGGGGTGTACTTACAGCTGGGCCAGGGATGGACGTCGGGGGCGGCCTCCTCCTCCTTCTCGGGGCTCCCGTGGTGGGACCATCCGGCCTTCCTGCGTCCTACGGGGCAAAGCAGGCCGTGTATTGCAACGCCGGAGGCCTGTTCAGCTCTCCGGCGTCTCCCTCCTCCAGCTGCGGTCCCTGGGGCATGCATCAGAGGTGCCGCGGAGGCACTTCCGGTTTCGGGGGTGGCACTTCCGGTTCCGGGATGGCACTTCCGGTTTCGGGCGGCGGCTCCTGTAAGGGCTGTGGCAGGCTGGGCGCGGCTCCAGGGAACCCAGCAGGACTTTCGCGCGCTACTGCCCGCGGCCGGTGACCAGGAGGAGGGAGGGAACAGGTGTTCCTCGTTGGGGGCACGGTACTTCTGGATAAGTACCCGCCGGAAGCTACACCCAGGTAAGGCTGATCCCTAAAACATGGAAGGTGATAGGCTTCCACCTCTGCTTCTGCAGAGCCCAGCGTTCCCCCAGCTCATGTAAGTGTTTCTGGGGGTGGTCACAAGGGGTAGAGTTATTTAAGCCCTGCACTCACACTGGGACCCCCTTCTCTTCCCTTTTTGTCTATAGGGAGACGAGGGCCGTCTGTGAAAGGGAGCAATAATGTGGCTGCGGCACAAAATGTCCCTCTTCCTACAACAAGGTGTCGGCCATGACTGACAGGGTTGTCAGGATGGACTCCCCATCCTTGCTTGAGGAGCTCCAATCCATTAGGGAAGAGGTGCAGGCTTCTATCTCGGCACTGCGGGGTTTTGCTGCAGCTTCCGGCCTTCCCCTCCGTAAGAGAGGAAGCTCCAGGATTGTGACTCTGTGGATCTCATGGAGGCTGGCCAGAGCTCAGCGTTAGAGGACGGCGAGGATATTGCCGCTGTTGCCTCTGTCCAGACACGAGAATCTGGACACTACTATTTTTCCACAGAGTCCATGGGTGCATTGGTGGACACTGTCCATTGTACCATGGGAGTAGAGGTGGTGGAATCCCCTTCTTCTGTGCAGGACTAAATGTTCAGAGGCCTGAAGGCTAAGCGGCTCACCCCATCCGAGTGGATTGGAGGGTGATGTCTTTGTCTGGGAGGTCCCGAAGGTGGACATCCAGGTGGCCAGGGTAGCAATCAGCTGCTATTGTAAACCCATTGTGCATGCCCTTGACACACTGTTGAGGCTAAGCAGCAGGAGCCTCAGTCACGGGCTGGATGGGAGACCTCATGAGAGACCCAATGGGAATCTCTATGGAAGTCTCTATAAAGTCAATGGTACTTCTAACATGAAGGTCTATGGCAGTATTCCATTTGGGAAGCTTAGCATATAAGACCACGTTGCCTTTTGAATATTCCTCCCGGTTGAAGGACCCCCTCGTTCGTAAAATGGAGAGTTTCCTCAAAAGATCCTGGGAGGCGGCAGCTATGTCTTTAACGGTGTACATTTCCTCTACATGTGAGCAGGTCTCTCTTTAAGTGGCTCACCCAGCTGGGAGAATTCATCCTGCAGGGTACTCCCAGGAAGGAGCTTTGGACTCCATTCCACTTCTGAGACGTGCTATGGGCTTCCTGGCCGATGCCTCTGCTGAGTCGTTCCGTGTTGGCGCCAGGTGCGCAGTGTTGGCTAACACAGCTCGCAGGGCAGTGTGGCTTACAAGGTGGAATGAGGAGTTCACGTCTAAGCTCCAGCTGTGTGGCCTCCCCTTGCAAAGGGCATTGGATGACATCCTGGAAAAGGTGTCTCCCCCCGGAACAGGAGCCCTTTTGGAGGCAGTCCTTTTGGCCTGAGCGCAGCCAACCCTCCCAATCTAAAGGGAAGGGTAAGTCTGGTCGCTGGGCATTCCAGTATGGGAACAAGACCCATAATATCTTGCTCCCCCAGCAGCGGCATCACCAGCCGCTCCTAAACAAGGTCGCCTTCCCCATTGCGGGGCGGCTCCTGCGGTTTCTGCCACAGTGGCAAGCGATCTCCTTGTGCCCTTGGATCCTCTCGACCATTTGGGAGGGTCTACGCTTGGAATTCGAGAGCCAGCCCCTCCGTGTCTTCGAGTCCTCTCCCTTCCTCAGGGGGACTCTCGCACGGGTTTTCTTGTCGGGTCTGCGACACATGTTGGATTCGGGTGTGGGGTCCCCGGTTCCTCCTGGAGAGGAGGGCCAGGGGCGCTACTCCAGGTTGTTGTGGACCTCCAGAACACGTATTCTCATGTCCCCATTCACCCGTCCCACAAGCGCTTTCTGCGATTCACGATCTCCGGGGCAGGCGGGACGGTCCATTCTCGGCTTAATGTGCTGCCCTTTGTGATTTCGTCAGCCCAGAGGTTACCAAACTCATGGGGGAAGCGATCACATTCATCCAGACCCAGGGGATATGTATGCTTCCCTATTTAGACGACATGTTGGTGGTGGCTCCTTCGGCAGCGCTTCTGCGCACAAAGGTCTCCAACACATTGGAGATTCTTCAGTCCCTGGGATGGGTACCCAATCTTTGGGAATTGGAACGGGTGCCTGCAACCCGACGTCAATTTTTGGGAGTCTTGCTGGCCTCCTCCAGACAGACCTCGTTCCTTCCTGCGGAATATCAGCTTTTGCGCCGCGTGAATCTGACCCGCCTCCGGGCAGGGGGGTCGCCCTCCTTGCGGGAAGCAATGTCCCTGTTAGGGGCCATGATGGCCTGCATTCAGTCAGTAACATGGGCTCAGGCTCCTTCCCGACTGCTCCAGGAACACATACTGAGTTCCTGGGACAGACGTCAGGATTCCTTAAACTCGCGGGTCCGGACCCCGGGGCGGGTGGTAATCTCGCTTTCCTGGGGATGAATCCCAGACACCTTCCTGTGACCTCCATTCCCACTGATGCCAGCGGTTCCGGTTGGGGCACGATGGTAGTTCGCACACCGTTCCAGGGGATTTGGAGTCGCTCGGTCAGTCGCCAGTCTTCAAACTTCTGGCAGTGGAGGAAGCGCTTCTTACTGCAGCTCACGTTCTCCGGGGTCATCATGTCAAGGTCCTGTCAGACAATGTGACTATGGTTGCTTTCTTGCGGTACCAAGGCGGTACTCGTGGCTTACACTTGCAGGGGCTGGCAAGACTGTTCTTTTTGTGGGCAGTACGCCATCTTCTCTCCTCCTCGGCAGTACTTCGGAAGGGAATGGCCAATGTACAGGCAGATTTCTTGAGCCGCACGGAGGTCCACCCTGGCGAATGGAGCCTCCATCCGGACGTGTTTCGCTCTCTCACGGACAGGTGGGGAGTCCCTTCAATCGACCTGTTTGCATCGGGAGCCAATGCCAAGGTGCCGACGTATTTTTCCCTGAGTCGGTCGGGCCATCCTCTGGGGCTGGACGCCTTCGCCCATCGCTGGGACTTCCGGTTGGTGTATGCGTTTCCTCCGATCCCGCTGCTCCCCAAGACGTTGCAGAAGATTCGGGCGGAGGGGGTGACGGCTATCCTGGTGGCTCCCCTGTGGCCCAAAAGGGCATGGTACGGCGCTATCCACGACCTATGCCTGGAGGGTCCGATTCGGTTGCCCCACAACCTCGACCTGCTATCCCAGGGTCCTCTGTTTCACCCGGACCCGCAGTGGCTCAATCTGGCGGCCTGGCTGTTGAGGCCGAGATCCTGACGGCCAAGGGCCTCTCCCAAGCTGTAATCTGCACGCTTCAGCAGAGCAGGAAGCCCGTGACGAACGCCATTTACGGGAAGGTTTGGAAACGCTTTCTGTCCTGGTGTGCTCCTTCCATTCCGGATATCCATCATCCTAATGTGGCTCTCAATTTGGATTTTTTGCAGCGAGGCTTGGATTTGGGCCTTCAGCCGAGCACCCTTAAGGTCCAGGTTTCAGCTCTCGGTGCCGTGTTTGATCAGGATCTTGCTGGCCATCGATGGATCAAACGATTTTTTACCTCTGCTTGTAGACTGCGTCCCAGGCTTCGGCCTTCCATCCCTACTTGGGATTTGAACATTGTTCTTCATGGGCTTTCTCGGGATCCCTTTGAGCCCTTGTCTGCTGCTTCCCTTCCATCTCTCTCTCACAAGACGGCGTTTTTGGTAGCCATTACTTCAGCCAGGCGAGTTGGGGAACTGCAGGCGCTCTCGATCCAGGCGCCTTACCTCGTGGTTTCCGATGATCGCATTACGCTTCGGTTGGATCCGTCCTTCCTTCCTAAAGTTGTGTCGGATTTTCATCGGTCCCAGGAAGTGGTGCTCCCGTCCTTTTGTCATTCTCCTGCTAATGCAGCTGAGGCCGTGTTTCACACCTTGGATGTCCGCCGGTCCGTCCTCCACTATCTCCAACCGCTTCCTGGAGATTAGATCAGAACCTGTTTGTTCAGCATTTTGGGAAAAACAAAGGGAAGAAGGCTTCCAAGGCTACCATCGCTTCCTGGATCATGAAGGCGATCTGTTCGACCTACGTCGCTCAAGACCTTGCTCCTCCGGTGGTGTTGAAGGCTCATTCCACTCGGGCTGCTGCTACATCTGGCTGGATCTGTGGATCCCTAGGCATCCTTGGGAAGCTCTCCTTGCTTCCTTTCCCTTGGCCTCGCAGCTCCCTATGGGGGGTTCTCGGGTTCTGCAGGCCGGCTGTGTGGCGGTCGGTGTGGAGTGGGGTTCCCACTTCCGAACTGCTGCTGGGCTCGATCCCCTTACCAGATGATTTGGTATTCAGGCTGGCTTTGGTGGAGATCCTGGGGAAGGCGCCTGTCCACGGGGCTCTTGCGGTGCACGAGCCCCCTGGTCATGGACCTTTTGTTCTTCGGTGCCTCAGTACTCCCAGCCCCACGGGCCTGGGTATTCCGGATGGAGTTCCCAGGTGGGTAGAGGGGACCATATCCTTGTCCCTTCTCCGTTTGCAGCAGCAACAGCCTGCCTACGGGTGACTCGTGTCAGCAGCCATAGTAAACCCATTGTGCATGCTCTTGACACTCTGTTAATGCTAAGTAGCAGGAGCCTCGGTCAAGGGCTGGATGGGAGACCTCATGTGAGACCCCGTGGGATTCTCCATGAGTTCTGGTGAGGGAGGGGAAGCAGACTCAGGGCCTTCTCCCCTCTTGGCGGCAGATTTTGTTGGCAGTGGATGGTAGGGGTCCTTTCGGTTCCTCTTCAAGTTCGGGTCTCCGGGTTCCCGGCCTGCCTTCGCGGGGCGCGCACGGTATTCTTTATGCAAGGGTGAGGGGTTTCCTGCTTGCATACGCCTCATTTCCTGCCCTTGGAGTGGTGTTAGGTCTACTCCTGCCTCTTCTTGGTCAGGGTGCCATCTGGGGCCTCCCGGGTCCTTCTCTGCCTGACATGCTCAACCTGCATGTCAGGTACGCGCGTTTCTGGATGGTGTCTTTTCTCTCAGCGATTCCGTCGATGGGCGACACCTCCGGAGGGCTACAACCGATTTGATGGGCTCTTGCTTCCCCGTTCCCTTCATCCTCGGCGCCGGAAGTTCTTCATCTTCGAACTTCCAGTTCACTGTCCTTCCCTTCGGGCTCTCCTTGACTCCCTGAATTTTCTCGGAGCTGTTGAACGATGTCAGCTGACATTGTACGCCCATTGTGCATGCCCTTGCCTTTCTGTTGAAGCTAGGCAGCTGTAGCCTTGGTCTCTGACTGGATAGGAGTCCTCATGAGAGGAATAGGAGTCTCTATGGGTTTCCCAATAGGAATCTCAGTAGGAGAGCCTGGGCACTTTTTTGGGGAACCTTTGGCGGCATTGACTTTCTACGGCGGTGGTGGCCTTCCTGTGGGGTCGGGGCAGTTGGTTGTTGCCATGTCGGAATGTCTACCTTCTAGTTGCTCCCTCCGCTCTCGCCTGCCTGGAGCCACGGCAGTCGTCCGTTGTCTCCCTCCCTTCGGTCGCCACTTTCGGCTCTGGGATCCTCGTCGTCCAGCTTTCCATCTGTCTTGTGGACTCGGGCCCGCTCTCGAGCCTTCCCGCCCACATTCTGTCTCAATGGGACGGATTCCTTTGTCCCGGACTTCCGGGTTTCGCCTCCTCTGGTGGTTGACCCTCTCGGCCTGTTGCCAGGGGTTTCCTCGATTCAGTCTCTGGGTCATCCCTCTGACTTTGGCCGCCGGCCAGGTTCAGGGATTATGGGGTCGTGCAATTTGTTCCCAGTCCTCCTTTTCTCGGGGGCTGGGGGGGTCGCGGAATCCCTCCTTGCTGCTCGAGGTCTGCATGGCGTCTCTCGTTCTGGGGTCTTCAGTTGTTGTCGCCTCAGTGACTCCCCTCCGTCATCGGGGGGGCCGGGGTCCTGCGCCCTGTTGTCGGGGGCCTCCCAGTTCTTCCTCTGAGCAGAACTGTTCTTGGTTTTTTTCCTTCGCCTGTTCCCCTGATGAGGTCATTGCGCCTTCTGGCGGATTTCCTCCGGCGCCTGGTTTTCCACCCAGGAGTGTGGAACTTGGACCAGGTGAGTTCTACTCTCTGTTGGCATGCTTGGGTCCCTGGCCTTCGTCCTGTCCACTTCCCGCCTATTTCCCTTCAGGCAGGTCCTCTGAGGAGGTTCGGGAACGGCGATGTTCTAACCATCCTTGTGGCTCCTCGGTGGCCGAGGAGAGGCTGGTTTCGCCCTGAGTATGTCTCTCAATCTTGAGGGTCCGGTCGTGTTGGGCCCTGACCCCTCCTTCCGGTTTCTGGGTTCGTTTGTCCTCCAGATCTTCGGTGGCTCAGCTTCGCTACTTGGCTTCTGGGCCCCTGTACTGAGGCCTCCGGGCCTGTCTGGTCGATTCGTGGCTGCCTTGCCGGGGTCCGTTGGCCGGTCCCTTCTGCACACTGCGGTGGGGCTGCGATTCTTCTCTTGGTATGGGTCTCGTCCTTCCAGATGTCTCGCGCTTTCTGTTTTTTTCTCCAGGTGGGTTGGTCCTGGCGCCTGCCACATTGTGGGCTGGTTTCGGCGGCCCGCTCTTGGGGGCAGTTGGGCATCTCTTCCCTGGGTTCGCCGTGCTCCGGACTTCGTCCGCGAGGGGTCCTTGCTCCTGCCTGGGCTCTCGTTGTGGTCCTATTTGGCCTGTCCCGTTCTCCCTCGGGGGCCACTCTCTCCCATTGCTGTCCGCTTGTTGTCTCACAAGACTCCTTTTCTTGTGGCATTACTGTCTGCTCGACGGGTCGGGATGCTTCTGGCTTTGCCCTTCCGGCACCCATAATTCTCTGTCCGTGCTGACGGCATTGTCCCTCAGCTGGTCCCTTACTTCTTCCCCATGGGGGTCTTGATGTTCATTCCTTCCTGATCGCAGGACCGGGCTTGGTTGTCTTGGGGTGGTGATACCCTGGCGCGTAGTTCCCTACCTTTTATCTTGCGCCCTTTGGCCGTCAGGTGAGCTCGTCCGGGGCTTTGATTCCCGTGGCCCCCTGGCCCACCAGTGCCCTTCCTGTTCTGGCCTCGCCTGGCAGGTTCTGTCACCTTCCGGGTTTTCCTGCCCTTCCGCCTGAGCTTCCGCAGTCTTCAGGGCACGTTGAGCAGGGGCTTTGCCGTAGCAGCTCGGCGTGGCTGCTGCGTGGTCCTCCCTGCGTACCTTCCCGACTCCTTATCGTCTGGATCTGGGATCCCCCGGGGATTTGGCTTTTTGCAGGTTGTCCTGCAGGCTGTGATTCCCCCCCTAGGTATCAATTCGTTGGTATTCCTCCTATGCTGTCGTGGAAGGGGCCTGGAGAAAACAGAATTATTCTTACCGTTAATTCCTTTTCTTGGGCCCTTCCACGACAGCACTTATTACCCTCCCTATTTCCTGGTGTTTCCTGGAATGTGTTCCTATTCCTCCTGCTATGGTTCTTTGTAAGACACTGGCTTGTGGGAGGTGAGAGGGGCCTTTTAACCTCTCTTGTGCTTCCTGTCCCAATTAGGGTGTGGAGAGGCAACCTCCTATGCTGTCGTGGAAGGGCCCAAGAAAAGGAATTAACGGTAAGAATAATTCTGTTTTCCTGGCAGGACTCGCACCGGTCTCTTCCCCCCACCTGTTCCCACCCCCACTGCCTGCCCATCCTTTCCGGTTACTGTTTAATATTTGTTGTATGGATACTGTTTTTTGTTTGCTAATAAATAACCACAGCTCAACAAACAAGAAGCTCATAAGAAGTTGTTTAGTACTGCTGGTCGGCAAATGTAAATGGACTGAAGGTCCACACCACTTATTAATTGTATTACTTTGTGCTAAATATTTGCTCCCAAGGATTGACCTATTTAATGGATAAGCACGCCACCTTATTAGACAAACCACAGACTGCGTGTAAAATGGTGACCAGAAACATGCTCCATAGAAAAATGCCCAAAGGGTTGGGGTTACGGTTGGTTAGGTGTTAATGGCCCGTCACACGGGGAGACATTGCCGCCGATTACATAGGCAACGAAGGGGCATGGCCTATCGGTGGCAACATCGCCCCTACGTCGCCTCATGTAAAGGGGTGATGTCGGCGCCACCGGGAGGTCGCCTGGTTTCAGAGCAGTGCTCTGAAACCAGGCGACCGATCTGGGGCTATGTGCACACATCGCCCCATGTAACCGGCCGCCGGCGAGCAGACAGGCGATGGGAGCCACAGTCTCCCATTGTCCTGCATCGCCGTTGGGGTTTTCAGACACCCCGGCGGCGATGCTGCCTGTCAGCTCGCTGGTGCAGGGCTGGAGATGTAAATGGGGGAACGGCGACGCTGGTGGAGCGCCAAAAACATGCGCGCACCCGCCAGTCGCTGCCGACATCCCCAGCCCCGTCGCCAGGTGTGACAGGGCCCTTAGGGTTAAGGTTGCCTGTGGGCATTTTTCAGGGAACCATGTAAAACATATAATAAATGTGATGCATGGCATGCAAGACTGTTGCTTTTCTTAATTTTTTTTAATAGTAAATTCCTCATTTTTTGCATATGTTCTTTGGTACCATTATGTAAATCCTTAATAATGTTTTCCTAATATGGGAAACCATTTTCTTTAGCTTTCCAGGTTTATATTTCCATATAAATATATACAAGATGGTGGATACTTCAGCTAGCAAGAATAACAGTTAAAAGGATGGGCGATTACTACTAGTGTCCAGTTCTGCTTGGTCTTTGCTATAGACAAGGGCTTCACTAATGTCTTCTACTGAGTTCTCACCAGACTGGCTGAGATAAGAACAGCTGTAGTGGAAATATATGTACAAATTAAAATCAAATATATTTTGTCTCCTCAGCCTAGTATAGCATTATAAGTATTACAAAAAAAAAGTCAATTATGCTGTTGAACTGTATAGATTTAGCCACAGAAAGGAAAGAAACTGTCTCCCCATCCCCAATTGTGTCTTATTAAAACATAGGAGCGGCTCATCATTTCGGAAGGAATAGTTGAAGTCATGTGGATACCATATGAAAAAAGGACAAGGCCCTCCTAATTAGTTGGTGCACAAGTAGAGTCCTAAGGCCGGCTTCACACCACGGTTTTTCTGATCCAGGGCTGTCCGGTGTGAACCGAATCAGATTTCAGCCCCATAGTATTCCTATGGGGCCGGATAGCAGCTATTTCCTATCCGGTTTCCATCTGCCCGGGAGGATGCGGGAGAATTCAGATTTTTCTCCCGGACACAAAAACGCAGCGTTTTTGTGTCCGGGGCAAAAAGTGACACATAACCGGATCCACCCGGATCCGGCGCTCAATAACATGCAAGTCTATGGGCGCTGGATCGCGCTGGACACTACAGACAAACCTGTCCGGTTCCCGGATGCCGGGTGCTGGAGCTCAACGCCGGCCGGTGCCGAACTTCAGCACCTGAAGAGCTCCCCGCTGAGATTTCAGGATTGCAGCTAGCTCCCCGCTATCCGCACTCCTGACATTTCAGCAGAGACAGCTCCTAAATCCTGCGATCTACTGATTCCGGCAGAAAACAGGACTGGAGGGCAATGCCCACTGGTTCTGTTCTATCCGGGCCTGTTAGGTTCCTACAAAACACTAGACAGAGCCTGATGCACCAAAAACGTGGTGTGAAGCCGGCCTAACCCCTATTAAAAAGAAAATGAACAACGTTTGCACTCATGAGACAAGTTCTTTGATTAGTGGAGGTACAACTATGAAATCCACAATAGTCATCTCCTTCTTCAAAGTCAACATACATCTTCGGTCACAACTGCCCCCTCAGCCTTGTTATATTTCACTTTTTGCAATAAATAGTATGCAGATCATGCACAACTTCATTGTGAAAAATCCCTCCTTGTCCAATAATATCCGGAAATAATTTAGCTGATAAATTACTTGTCAATTAACAGCGAAGGTGAAGAGGAGATGAAAGAGACCGGGAGCAAAGAGGTTAAAGTGAACTGATTAATAATGCCCTTGTTGCTCCGTCATTTCAGATATGTATTCATAACCAGGTGACTTAGAAGGTAACGTGGCTTATATTTACATGAGACTCTTTATATGTATTTAAAAAGTGTCATGTTAATATATGCTGACTTGTAGAAGAATCCTTCCTTGAAGGTTTTTTTAAAGAAGAATATTAACCCCTTCACCACCCAGGAATTTTTCATTTTTCGCTTTCGTTTTTTGCTCTCCTGCTTCCAAGAGCCATAACTTTTTTATTTTTCCATCTATATAGACATTTGAGGGCTTGTTTTTTGTGTGACAAGTTGTACTTTCAGATGCAATCAATTATTTTACCATGTAGTGTACAAGAAAATGGAAAAAAGGGGGGCGTGTCCTGGCAGCAATGGCTCCGGTCGCATAGTAGGTGAGCTCTGATCAGCCACAGCACAAACGCGGCTATACCCAGAGAACTAAGAAGCCTGTGCAGCCTCAAACTCTCCCCTACACTCCCGGTACCACTGGAATCTTATGGGCAAACAGAAACCCCCCGCACCGCGCTTACCGAGGCGGGTTTCAGATTTCTTTCTCCCGGGCGGGAAGCCCCTCTCCTCGTCCAACATGGCGACTCCTTCTTCACCCCGTGCACAGCGCGCGGCTAAGCGCGGGAATGCACAAACAGGAGAACTGAGTGCACTGTCCCTCGACCCACGGGAGGCTCCACTCACCAAGGGTGCAATGGAGGAGCTGCTGGCGGGGTTCAGAGTCACCCTGCAACAGGATATGCGCGCGATGGTCGCTGAGGTGAGAGGGGAGGTCACGCAGCTCAGTGCCAGGGTGGACAAGCTGGAGGAAAAAATGGCTGAACTAGTTGAGGCCCACAATGAGCTGATGGACACTCATGAGCGGCACCAGGCCAGGACAGACAGGATATCGGCTAAGACGCTTGACCTGGAGGATCGCTCTCGCCGTAATAACGTGAGGATCCGCGGCATACCGGAGCAGATTGCACCCCAGGACCTGCGTTCTATGCTACAGGATTTTGTTCTCCAAGTCCTTCCTGACACCCCCAGGATGCTGCTTACTGTGGATCGCATACATAGAGTCCCGAAGCCCCCATCGGTACCGGAGGATCGCCCTAGAGATGTGCTCGCCCGCCTGCACTATTATGAGGTGAAGGAGAACTTTCTACGAGCCCTGCGGCAGGGCCCGAAACTGCTGGACTCCTTTGCAACTTTGGAGGTATTTCCGGACCTCTCTCCCGGGACGCTGGCCCTGCGACGGGCATTCAGACCCTACACTGAAATCTTAAGGAACAAGGGCATCCCATACCGCTGGGGATTTCCCACTAAGCTCCTGATCCGCCGTGACGGCAAGGTGACTGTGTGCTTCATCCCTCCACAGGCTGAGAAGCATCTTGCTCGATGGGGAATGTGGCCCTCGGCCCCTATGTCGGAGAAGCAATCCCCTGTGGCATCCCCGCGACCTGACCCTGGAGATAGCAACAATCCAGAATGGTCTAAGGACTGATGCATCAGATGCACGCACAGGTTTCTTTAGCTCACTGCATATAAGTGCTGATGGCTGATCTTCACTGCACCTTCTTCTTGCTTTTATTCCCTTTTCTACCTTCTACTTTCCTGTTGTGGTTCTTCTACCTGCTTCTCTGTTTTCCCCCAACCCATACTTGCACTCTTGTATCCTCACTTCTAATTGTTTTCTCCTTATCCCCTGTTGCTGTACCCCCCCTTCCCCCTATCATCCTTTTCTCCTCTTTCTCCTTCTCTCCTGCTGTCCCTCTTCCCCCCCCCCCTCCCCTCTGCATCTCTGACTTTTCTCGCTCTCTTTTTGATTCCCCTTCTATCTTGCTCTGACTAACTGAAGTTTCTCTTGCCTTGATCTCCCTGAATTCTCTGACTAGTACTGCACTGATTTTCTGACCTTCTCTGTCATCTCTTCTTCTCTATCCCTGCAACTTCGTTGGCTCTGACCTCCTCCTCCTGGAGCTTTGGGGTCTCAGCCGCCCCTGGTGGGTGCTTGGCTTTCCCTTGCACTCTGTTCTGACTATTATTGATAGTCTAGGGACAGCGCCGTTGCGCTGATACGTGTTATTATTTACTACTGCACTTATTTTGCTCTGTGATAAATCACCCCTGGTCCCTCCTCACCCTCCTTCCCTCCCTCCCCTTGGCTGTATTGTTGGAAGGGACTATACTGTGAGCTGCACCTTCTTTTCAGAACCAGATTTGCTTTTATTCTCTGTACACCTCTAGCTGTTTTGAGTACTCTGAATCATCATGACCCTGTCGTTAGCCTCTGTTAATGTCAATGGCTTGAATTCTGCTGGCAAAAGAAGTGTGGTTTGGCGCCAACTCAAGAAAACGGGTGGCGACATTTTGTTCATACAGGAGACCCATCTCCTGAGTGGAGACTGTCACAGGATGGCTTCCCAGTACTATCCCTCTCAATTTTTTGCTTCAGCAGACTCCAAACGGGCAGGTGTGGCGATTTTTGTCCATAAAAATGTTGATTTTTCTCCTGTTGAAGTAATTGCGGACCCTAAGGGACGCTATATTGTGGTTATTGCTCAACTAGGCGGAGTCCTGTATACGTTAGCTTCCGTGTACGGTCCAAACACAGGACAACGCACTTTTCTGAAAGGTTTTCTCAAACTTCTGGCATCACACGCCAAAGGCTGCAGGATAATTGCTGGAGACTTTAACGCTCCCATGGAGAAGCATCTTGATTGCTCGAATCCCTTGACATATCGGGGCGATTTAGGCCTTATTTTCGCTCAGTCGCAGTTACATGACATCTGGCGGTACTTACATCCCTCAGAACGAGACTATACGTTCATGTCTCCCCGACATGGAACCTTGAGTAGGCTCGATTACTTTCTGGTGGATGATGCCATCCTCCCACATTGTGTCACTGCCAATATTGCCTCTATAACCTGGTCGGATCATGCGCAGATTTCCTTGGAGGTAACCGACCCTACCTCGATCAGACCACCAGCTCGCTGGAGGCTGAACGAGTATCTCCTATCCCTTCCATCACATGCTCAACATGTACACGAGCAGCTGGAACAGTACTTTATGTCTAACGATGTAACTGGGACTGATCCGGAAATCCTTTGGTACGCCCATAAGGCGGTACTACGGGGCGTTCTTCTCCAGCTAGCGTCTAGAGCCAAAAAGGAACGTGAGGCTACAGTTGCTGCTCTACTTTCTAAGATTAAACTCTTGGAAACAAGACATAGGGCCTCCCCCGTAAGCCCTGTTATGCAAGAACTAATAGAGGCGAGACGAGACCTGAGAGCATGTCTACTAGAAAATGCTGAAAAACATCTAAGAAAAACCAAATCCAGGTTCTACGCCATGGGGGATAGAGCAGGAGCCCTGTTGGCTAGGAGAATTAAAAAGAGGGAAGCCCAGTCCAGAGTCTCTACCTTGCTGACCCCATCAGGAGATACTGTACGCAACCCAATTAAAATTGCGGAAGAGTTTGGTAAATTTTACCAATCCTTATATAACTTAAAGGACTCGAAAGACATTCCTCAGCCCTCTAGTGAGACCATACAGGCTTTCCTATCCAAAGCTTCTCTCCCTCGCCTCTCTCAAGAACAATTGGGATTTTTGAATGCCCCGATCACTGAAGGGGAAATAACAATGACCATACGGTCAATTAAGAAACGTACCTCCCCTGGCCCAGACGGTTTCTCTTACGCATATTATTCTTCCTTTGCTACTCTCCTCACTCCCTACCTTTTGAAACTTTTCACCTTCTGGCAGCAGAGAGGCTCAATTCGTAAGGAGGGACTGGAGGCACTTATATCCACTATTCCTAAAGAGGGGAAACCACTCACCTCCCCTGGAGACTTTAGGCCCATATCCCTACTCAACTGTGATCTCAAGATTTATGCGAAACTCCTTGCTGCCCGCCTCTCGGCTGTCCTCCCCTCCTTGGTTCAACTGGATCAGGTGGGCTTTGTCCCTGAACGTCAGACTTCTGATGGTACACGCAGACTCCTGAATGTGCTGGAGCTGCTTGAACGTCGGAAACTCCCCAGTGCACTCCTATCTCTGGACGCTGAGAAGGCCTTTGATAGGGTGCACTGGGGATACCTGGACGAGGTCCTCTTGAAGTTTGGACTACGGGGACCGATCCGAGATGCAATTAATGCCTTGTACTCTAATCCCTGTGCGGCGGTCAGTGTTTCAGGTTTTCACTCTCCGCGCTTTAACATCACCAATGGCACTCGTCAGGGCTGTCCTCTTTCTCCTTTAGTGTTTGCCCTGATAATGGAGCCACTTGCCTCCATTGTCCGAGACTCTACGGACATACGAGGGGTTAAAGTTGGCTCCCTTGAACACAAAATAGGGCTATACGCGGACGACGTGATTTTCTTTTGCACTGACCTGCGCACCTCTCTGCCTGCCATTCTTTCAGTCTTGGAGGAATTCTCTCTTGCCTCCTACTACAAACTGAACTTTGCTAAATCTACTATTCTCCCTCTACACCTTCCTGCTGCTGACCAAGCGTTTTTCCAACGTTTATTTCCGTTCACCTGGGCCAGGGAAGGATTTAAATACTTGGGGATATATATCACCAAAATTTCAGCAATTGTTAAACGTAATTGGGAAACCTTACATGGTGATATCAGAAGGGAAACTGAGAGACTCTCGGGACTGCAGCTATCTTGGATTGCCAGGATTCAGATTATCAAAATGTCCATTCTTCCGAAAATTCTTTACCTGCTACGGTGCATACCTCTGAACTTCCCAGGTAATTCAATACGAGCACTGCAAGCCACCTTAGGTCGTTTTGTGTGGAATGGTAGACCCCCCCGAGTCGCTAGACGGGTCCTCTTCCTCCCTTATTCTAGGGGAGGAATGGGGCTACCTAGTATTGCGTCATATGCAAGGGCTGCAGTCCTTCAGGCTGCCGGGAACTGGTGGTCTGATGCTTCCTCTTCTAGATGGATGCAGATGGAATCCCACTTTTCTCCAGGGGGCTCTACCCGTCTATTATTGGAGATGAACTTACTTAAGTATCAGCCTCCCCCCGACTCTCTTAGAGTCATGACCACCTTGTTGGGAGTGTGGGCAAAGATTGGTAGATCTCATTTTTCCTTCCTCTACCGATACGTTTCTCTAGTTGCGGTGGAGAAGTTGGTCCCAGATCTGTCTCTTCTGGAGTGGAGGAGAGAAGGGATCAGGTATATATCGGAACTGTTGGACTCATCTGGATGCCTCCAACAGTTCTCCGCCTTGTCTCTTTTATTTCCCTTGCCGAAAACTACTTTTTACCGGTATCTGCAGATCCGACACTTCCTGACCTCACTGTTGTGGCCAACTCCAGATCTCACAGTCATTGACCCAGGACTCCAGACTTTCATGAAGGCTGGAAGGTCTGCTAGGCATGGAGTCTCTATCATGTATAGAGCTTTGCTGTGCTCTGAGGGGAACCTTAAATTACCTTACATGTTGAAGTGGGAGGCACTGTTGTCCTTCTCTGTCTCATGTGAGGAATGGCAAATGGCTGCATCACATGCGTCTCGCTACTCTTCTTGTGTGACGCATTTGGAACAGTCCAAAAAAACCCAAATGCAATGGTATCATACTCCTGAGCGTCTGGCACGCTTCGCCCGGGGATCCCCTGGGACCACTCCCTATTGTTGGAAAGGCTGTCGGATTCTTGGAGACACGCTCCACATGTGGTGGGGTTGTCCGGTGATCTCGCAATTTTGGAAAGTGGTGGAACGATTGTTGGTGGAACTGGCTGGGTTTCCCGTCCCTTTTTCCCCCCAATTGGCGATACTAGGCATAGGTCTGGAACATATTCCTACGCCAATACGTCCTATTGCCACTAATATTATCATTGCAGCAAGACAATGTCTCGCAGCAAGGTGGAGATCAACTGTGGCTCCTTCCCTGACAGACCTGGTGATTGGGCTTAACATGCATTTCCAGTATGAATTGATACTGGCTCACTCATTACCTAAAAGAAATAGAGTTCTCACTTGGTGGGATCCCTGGATCTCTTCTGTGCATAATACTGTTCATGTGTAATCATTTTCTTTCAGCCTTCCCCTGCCTCCCTTTCCCCCCTTTTCCCTCGACCCTTGTCTTACCACCCTATTTTCCTAAATTCCCTCTCCCCCCCCCCCTCTACCTAATTTATCGATTGGTGGATTATATGATCATTCTCATGTATGTGGATGTGTTTAATACTTTTGTGATTTGTTTGGAAATCTTAATAAAAACTATTGGTTCAAAAAAGAAAATGGAAAAAATTCCAAATGCTGTGAAATTGCAAAAAAGTGCAATAACACATTTGTTTTTTGTTTTTTTTATTCGCCATGATCACTATATGGTAAAAGTGACGTGACGGTGTAATGTCTCGGGTCAGTACGAGTTTGTAGATACCAAACAACTATACTTTTATGGGTATCTAGGTGGTGAAAAAAAATTCAGAAGTTTGAAAAAAAAAAAATCACACTTTTTGCACCATGTTTTGCAACCTGTAGTGTCCGCATTTGTCGGGATCTGGGGCTGTGTGATGGCTTACTTTTTGCGGTTTGAGCTGATGATGCTAATGATACCAATTGTGAGTAGATACGCTGTTTTGATCACCTGTTATTGCATTTTATAGCAATTTTGTGTCGACCAAAAAAACTAATTTTGACTTTTTTTTTCCGTTACGCAGTTTGCGGCTCTCATTAATTGATTTTATATCTTGATAGATCGGGCATTTCTGAACATGGCAATACCAAGTATGTATACTTTGTTTTTTAATACTTTATTTTGAATGGGGGAAAAGAGGGTGATTTGAACTTGTGTTTTTTCTTTTCCATATTTTTTAAAACTTAATTTTTTAATTACTGTATATACTCGTGTATAAGCCGACCCGTGTATAAGCCGACCCCCCTACTTTTGCCCCCAAAACCTGGTAAAGCCTATTGACTCGTGTATAAGCCGAGGGTGGACCCCAGCACAGGTATACAGGCTTCCCCATTGGTAGCATACAGCAGCCTCCGCAGTGGTAGTATACAGCAGTTTTCCCAGTGGTAGTATACAGCAGTCCCCCCCCCCCTGTGGTGTATACAGGCCCCCTGTGGTAGTATACAGCAGCCCTCCCCCCTGTGGTGTATACAGGCCCCCTGTGGTAGTATACAGCAGCCCTCCCCCTGTGGTGTATACAGGCCCCCTGTGGTAGTATACAGCAGCCCCCCGTTGCTGCCGCCGCACACCTGTAAAAGAAGAGCTTTCATACTTACCCTCCTGTGACCGCGCGCGCATCCCCCGCTCTCCTTCCTGCTTCTACCCGGCGTCCGTCCATATGACCGCGCACAAATAATGACGTCATTACAGGCGCGCGGTCACGTGGATGGACGCCGGGTAGAATCAGGAAGGAGAGTGGGGGATGCGCGCGCGGTCACAGGAGGGTAAGTATGAAAGCTCTTCTTTTACAGGTGTGCGGTGGCAGCAACGGGGGGGCCTGTATATAGCACGGGGGGGGGGGGGGGCGCCGTCACTGACTCGTGTATAAGCGGAGGGGGGCACTTTTCAGCACAATTTTTGTGCTGAAGAACTCTGCTTATGCACGAGTATATATGGTAATTCTTATTTTTACACCCACAGTGCTGCAGCATCTGATCCCTTGTGCCATGTCCGATGATTTGGTTTCACTTTCAGTGGTCGGCAGCGCTCGCCAACCACTAAGAGGAAGTAAAACGTGATATCTTCCGGGTTCACACCAGGACTCGGGGCTATCACATGAGCACTGGAGATCTCGCGATATTATTGCTGTATCTCTGGTGCAGGCGGGGAACAGCGCGTTCCCCAACGCGGCGGTTTTGGATTCCACTGTCAGTAATTGACAGCGGGATTCAAGGGGTTAACAGCGCCGATCGGATCCCGGATTCTGATCGGTGGTGTAAGCCCGACATATCAGCAGATATGTTGAGCTCGGCCGCTCATTATACTCATGAATTGTACACATTTAGTGTTAGTGTTGCAGCAGATATCTCCTATTTTCATTAGTGTATATTTTTTATGCTTGCACTTGCACTTAGAGGTTAGATGCCAGTCATCCATACTATTGATTATGTATTCATTTTGACTGAGCTCCCTCCCCCTCCCCCCTTCCCCGCCCGGAGGTCAGCTTGGGTCTCCATCTTGTTGGAGTCCAGCACACACTCTACCTTTTTCAATTAGAAATAAGGGCATATAAACCCATTCACATTGCACAACTCTATTAGTCATAGTGTTAGGACCCGGTGAGATGGAAGCACCTTGTCGTTGGTCACCGGGCACTCCGCAGTGGCCACTGCTGAAGCTAAGTCTTCCAATTTGCAATATATTCTAGGGCAGTGTATGCCATAATACATTTTATCATGTTTCTTATACTAGCTGTGCAGCTCGACGCTAATTATACTCATGAATTGTACACATTTAGTGTCAGTGTTGTAGCAGATATCTCCTATGTTCATTAGTATATATTTTTTCTGCTTGCACCTGCACTTAGAAGTTAGATGCCAGTCATCCATATTATTAATTACATCAAACATTGGCATCCGACCCATAACGTCCTCCTACATCATGGGGTCGGGAGGGGGTAAAACCTTGTTTTTATATGGTACCAAGAACAGGGTCGGGTGCTTTGTTTCTGGTGTTTTGTGAAATATTTACAGGCTTAATTTAGAGATAATTTGTTGTTAGGGGAACCCCAAACTTTATAGGAATGTCGGGCATTAGATATCTCAGGAAAAGGATTGAGAGTAAAAAGAATCAAATACAGATTGCTTATCACATAGGCATGTTCATCTGACCTGCAGTATAATAAGTGGATCCATTTTTCTTTTCCTGTTTTGCCATGAAGTTGGACATATCGGTTATAAAATACAGATGAATGACTATATGGCCAGATTCTCAGTTTGCAGCTATAGACCCGTCGGAGATGTGTACTAGCAGATTACATCTTCTGCTAAAGGCACCATTGTTATTAACAGTTGAATCATGTGTTATTATTAGAAAGTTTGAGATGTCTTGTTTAAGCTCCTATTGAATGGCAGAAATGAGCCACGTAGTTCAGCACATCAATTATAATCTGTAAACCCTCTTTAACAAACACAATGACATTTCAAAATTTTAGCTAAAATTATATATATTTCAAATTTATTTTTGTGAGAATCGCTCTTCCTATGCACCCTTGACTTCATGGATAACGAGCTCATCAGTGGCTAAATGATTCCAGCCATGAAGTCAATAATGCAGAGGAATTGCTTACAATAAGTTAACATCAGCTTATTACAAAATACTGTTGTCTTTCAGGTACAGTTTCCATTGAAAAGGAATGCAATAATATTTAACTTCTCATACAATCAGCTCGGTCGGATACACAGGAACACAAAACTATTAAAGCTAGAGCTACAACTCCCCCATGTTTTATTGACATGCAGAGCCAAGTATCAGTGGGTTGGATGTCTGAGCCTCTAACATTTAGAATTACATGTATGATGAACCCCAGCAGAGCTTGAACATACAGAAAGGCCATTCGTTTCACGTCGTCAAAAGACAATTTCTGTGCAGCTGTAGATCTTGGATCCATTCACGTGGCCTCTAACACACAAAATATTAAAGTATCACATCCCAAGGCTATTTCAAAGTCTTAAAAAAATTAGATGGTCGGTAACACATATCACTTACTACACGTCAAGAAATAACATGGTTATGTCCCGGTAGCCTTAAATAACATAACTGGTTTTAAGAACGTTCACATCTGTACTTACTGTGCAAAGAATAAGTAAACTTGCTGAAAACAAAAGTAAGGGACCAAAATACCAAATATGATACCAGGTAAATTAAAAATGAATGGTGTCTGCCACATCCAAAGCAAATGGTCCCCTTTTAAAAAAAAACCAAAACATGACAATATCACGTATTGCCACCCATTGTCTGGCAGTGTCTAACCACCTACAAGGAGTCTGTGTTTGATGTTTAGATCCGGGTGGTCCATACAATGTTCCAGTGTCCCTTCTTCATGGATCACGTCCATGCAAGATTGTGATTAGGAGCATTCAAGTTGCCTGAAGTAACTCCCACTGCTGACTTGTAAGATCGGACTGGCAAGGGTTAATCAGGACCCTGGCAGAATGAGTATCCAAACACATTGCACTGCTCAGATGCTGCAAGAAGTGTCCTTTCAACTTCCATTTCTGCAAAAAAAAATGATAAGGATCAAAGTCAGCAGGATATACCAGTGATTGAACAAAATCTAAACAAAAATAACTGCTGGCACACCCTAACGCAGTGTGAATAGGTGCATAACTGAACATGACATATTACAACAAACAAACATTGCATAAGGCAGAAGATATACTATAAGAGGATCATTAAGTTTCCATTTTACAAAGGAGACCCGAGAAGACAGGAATTCATGCAAGGGGTCTCTATAGAAAAGACACACGGGGACGACATCCTGTGATGAAGGATTTAGAAAATATGTTTTATATAGGATTGCAAACAAACTAATAGACGGATGTTGCCATAATTTGTGTATAGCAGACAATAGATGTTTGATAGGATTCTTCTGTATAGGGTAATCTCAGAAATACTACGCATTTCAGGGCGCAGAAGCCCCTTTATCATGTGACAGACGGTGACACATGAGGCATCAATATGTTGTTTAAATATAAGATAAAATGGTCAAAAAAATAAAGATTACAGACCCCCTCCTTTTGTTTTTCCTTCAAGAACTAGCCATGTGGCCACATCAGATTGTTCTTATAGTAAGTCACCAAGGGGTGTAACTACAATCACTCCTGGGCCCTGGAGCCAGGGGGCCCAAAAGTCTATGGAAAAAGGCTATTGCTATTGAAGCTTTGCAATAATTGTGGGCCCCATTGGAGTTTACGCATCAGGGCCCATGAGCTTCAAGTTAAGCATTAGGCACACATTGATTTGAATTATTTTCCTGTTCGAATAACGCTCATATTATTATAAATTTGATTTATTATATCTTATGTAATAACAGTTTTTGAAAGAAAAGGGTGGGGAGGGCTTCAGAATCTTTTTTTGCGCCCCTTTTTTATGTAATTAAAAAACATTATGATGCTTCATATGCAGGTATCTCTGTCACCCGATAAAGGAGCTTTAGAGCCCAGAAACATGTTGGTTTTGAGATCACTCAAAGAAGAAAAATCCTATCATACCTCTATTGTCTTCTGTACACACTTTACACCGAGATCTGTCACTTTGTTTAAACTCTTATCCACAAACATTATATCTTTTGGATTACCCTTTCCGCTTTGTGCACCTGGCTTTGTATATGGCTCCCGTCCTTCCCCAGCCCATTCTGATAGTCCTGCCCAAAACTGGGGTGAAAATGCCAAAAGTTGCAAAGTTTTTGTATAATCA
Organism: Allobates femoralis; assembly: GCA_033576535.1. Taxonomy (NCBI): domain Eukaryota; kingdom Metazoa; phylum Chordata; class Amphibia; order Anura; family Aromobatidae; genus Allobates; species Allobates femoralis. The sequence goes on from JARQOC010000012.1 coordinate 53,744,441, forward strand.
CATCAATAAATAGGGCAGTAATCTCCAAAGTAAACACTTCCAGCAGGTAAAAACACCCTGCAACTCAGTCTATCCACCCCTCATCATAATAAGCGCCCACCAAATTATGTAAAGAGCAGGCACATGTAAAATAGTCACTCATCACTATCAAATACTAAAAGCCTCTTTAGTATTTTAAATTGAAATTACGCTCAATTCCTCCAAAAACATTTCTTCCCTTATATTGAACATGTAGTAATAAGACCAGCAGGAATAATTCTATTAGTATGAAATCTACTTCTATCTTCTGCTGTGTGAGCCTTGTGTGAGCCTTATACAGTCGGATAAATAGGGTAATGGTGATTCTAGCGGTATAGTCACCTGTCTGCTGTCTTTCTGGTTGCATGGTTCAAGCATAACCAAGGCGCCTGTTGAGAACGAGGTGATGGACAGACATTTATCCTGCTGTCGGATTAACGTGTCGCTGAGTGCCCACTCCTGGAATATAAACAGATCAGAAATTAAATAAGAGCTTTCTATTAATATATCTCTGCTGGTACAACCTATGATATATGGCACCAACCTGTCTGGCATCTACAATATGCCTATGTTCAAAGTCACATAATTTCTAACTGTACTTTAAACTGAGACATTTAGCAGACAATTGATCAATTCTTTGAGCCACCCTGCCACGTCACGGCATTCTCAGATGGGGCAGTCCTACTCTACATTTTTTTTATATACACTGTGCCATTACGACCTCCTGAATGCATTAAAAGCAGAACCATATTAAATGCACATGTAACTGAAGCATTTCTTAACTACTCCCATGGCGCCAGAAATTATAATAATTATTTTAGGTTTGTTTTTTTTAAAAAAGGTAAAACATTTCAGGACCAAGACAACCTGGTTAGTGGTCTGTACTTGGATCCTTTCCTTCATTTACCTGTGTGGCCGGTGCAGTGCTTGCAGTTCCCTTGCAGCTTCCAACCCCAGCCAATGTATTTCCTGCTGTGTCTGGTCCCTGCGATTCCAAACAGTTTCCTCCCTGCTTTATGATCCCTGTGATCACTTCCTTCTCGGGGATCCTTATTTACATGATGAAATGAATATGAAAATTGGTGTTACACAATTTGTCTATTTTATGTTACTTGTACATATGAGAGCTACAATAGAAACAAACAAACAATCGAAAAATTATACCAAGGTCCAGTACAAGCTACGAAGAATGCTACACTGTTTAAACCTGAACATGCCCATGTTGGTCACAGCACAAACATTACAATTTTTGCACAATTTTGTTGCACACAAAAAACTGAAACAATTTTGGGAGCAGCTAATGCCAAAATCTGGTGCAAATTCATTGATGTACCGTACCCCACTCCAATTGTCTAAAAGGAGCCTATATTCTTTAGGGTAAAGTCACGCTACAGTATGCATCTGATGTGATATACTGAAGATGCTTGGCTCAGGCTCTGCTCCGAGTGTGAGATGAGTTTCATCCGCCTGTACTCCGATCCTGCAATCAGATCACAGCTGCAGATGGGAAGGAGAGATTCATTTCTTCATCTCCTCCATTGCTAGTCTCTGTGTATATCGCATTGTACTTGAATGTGTGCCAGTGCAGTCCAATGTTTCATTTGCACCCATAGACTTGAATGGGTGTGAGTGATATGAGACTCTAAGACAATCACAGCATGCTGGGATTTTTTTCCTCAGGCCATATAGAGCGGAGGAAAAACTTGCAGGTCTGAGCTGCCTGATTGCTTAACATGGGCCCAAGTGCAATACAAGATTTTGTTGCATTGCACCAGTACGAGTCATACACCAGTGTGACTTTACCCTTACCATAAAGCTGTACAGCTACTGTGTGCTGCTATGCAAGCTTTATTGTGCTCTGTATGAGCATGGATATTTTCCCCTATAGGCAATTCTCTCTTATATCCAAGAACATACAAAGGCTACTTAAAGGGGTGTCCCAGAATTGTTCACTTTCTCAATGGATGCTGTCTAGCATTGATGACATCACACCCCCACATATGTATAAGGATATTTGCTACCATCTTTTACAAATGTTACTCTGATGGATCAGTAAGGTACATAACACCACCTAATGTCCCGGGTGGTGTGTGGATAAAATATCGGCCCCAATCACCACCCAATATAGAAGTGATCAGCACCAAAATACCCCTTTAATTAAACTCTGTGTGCACTCGTGTATAAGAAACCATGGCATGAATGTTTTTTCTTCCGTCTCAAAAGAATGCACCAGAAAAAAAGACAACTGTTTATAAAGCTGTAGGTATGAAGGAGGCCGTATCCACCGCTCTATACAAAACAGTGCAGTGAGCGCTGTGTGAATACACCCCAACACGGGATCCCCTGGTCTGCACTCACTTCAGCTCTGGGTACACGTTCTGGAGATACCACTGGAAGGTTTTACAGCTCAGCTTCTTTCTCAGCTCCAGTCTGTCAGACACACTACACAGAGGAGACAAATATTGCATTTGTTAATATAGAATTTTAGATTTCTCAAGAAATGATTATGAAAAAAAATCCAAGTTAGAATTGTGTGACATTAGATCAGCAGTCCCAAGAATAATGGTGTAGTGAAATTACAAAAAACTTCTTAAAATAAAGGTTAAACACGTATGGTCAGTTGACAAGGGCGCCATTTACTGGGGACATTTACTGCAGCAAATTGGAATAAGAGAAATCTGCACAAAATTGTACAGATTCTGCTGTTTATATGTGCGGCTGAGTCCACAATGTGTTTGTGGGCAGTATGGGACACACCCTCAATATCCTGGATCAGACTCCACAGCCCTGGTTAGACCCATACACTCAGCAGTTAACGGTTGTCAGGATGGATGCCCAAAGAACACACTTTTAACCTCTGGTAAATAGCCACCTATGGTTGGCACTTTTGCTTTGCAGCAATGAGGTCCTGGGTTCAAATCCCACCAAGGATGACATCTGCAAGGAGTTTGTATGTTTTCCCCATGTAGCATGGTCTTCCTCTGGATTCTACAGTTTCCTCCCACACTCCAAACACATACAGATAGGGGATGTAGATTGTGAGCCCCAATGGGGATAATGGTGATGAGGTCTGCATGTAAAGAATTGCGGAATGTGATGGCGCTACATAAGCATTAAAGTGAACGGTCACCAGATTTGTGTGTTTTAAACTAAACGCACCACCCTGAGCACCGATATGTTGTGAATGAACCTACTATATTCATTGGGGAATATATCCATAAGCAAATGTAGGTTGTCCGATTTCTCAGCAGATTACCGTACTTGCAAACTGTGGAGGGACAAATATTGGTTTAAACAGATAAGTCACTACAAGGGCTGCAGGTGATTTGTTTGTCCATCAATGTAAAGGTACCGTCACACGCGGCAATTTTGAAAGCAATTTCACTGGCAATTTGCTGGTTGCAGTGAAATCATGGATACATGGTTCTCTTTTGTTGCCGTGTAGAAATGGAACCATGTATCCATGATTTCACTGCAACCAGCAAATTGCCAGTGAAATTGCTTGCAAAATTGCCGCGTGTGACGGTACCTTAAGACTAGGAGCACACAGTGTCCATGCACTCAGCCAAAGTAAAAGGCTAGAAACATCTCCCTTTGTATATTGTAATGTCACCATATTTATTTATTTATTTTAAAGTGAACCTGTCACCAGATATTGGGGTTTTAAACTAAAAGTGCCTTCTTCAGCAGCACCTATGCTGCATTTTAAGAGGGTTGCTATTATGCCCTGACGGCCTCTGTACACCGAATAAATAACATAAAAATCTCCCGCCCTGTATTATAATTACCTGTTTACGGTCCAGTAGGCTTGATTGCAGATCGGTGCGTCCCGCCTCTCTGTGCGGTGCATTCCACTTCTTTTTCTAAGTGATGTGGATAATGCTTCTTGGGCTCTTCCCACCCTGAGAAAATCAGACCCCAGCTGTTGGCTTTACCTTGGCTGGCTTCCCCAAATTAGGCGGGGGGGGTGAACCCTAAGAATTTTTTTCCAAATTTATTTATTTAAAAATAAATAATAAAAAAAAAAGTGGGACGATCTCTCTTTTTGGAAAAGCAGCCAGCTGTGGTCTGCAGGCTGCCGCTGTCTGCTTTATCCTTGGCTGGTGATCAAAAATAGGAGGGATACCATGTCTTTTTTTTTTTTTTTATTATTTATTTTTTGGGTTAAATCCAAGGTTAAACACCCTTTGGTGCCATATGAAACACACTAAAGGGTGACATAATGCCTTCTTCTTGGAATGCAGTATAGGCGCTGCTTAAGGTGGTGCTTTTAGTTTAAAACACAAAAATCTGGTGGCAAGCTCACTTTAAGATAAATAAATATAGCGACATTACAATATATGTTGGGAGACATTTTTAGCCATATACCATGGCTACGTGCATGGACACTGTTGTGCTCCTAGCCTAACATTGGTGGACAAATCAATCACCTGCAGCCCTTGTAGTGACTTATCTGTTTACTTGCAAAATCTGGAGGGACAAATATTGCTTTAATCTGCTAAGACATTGGACACACTCCGATTTGCTTGTGGATATATACCCTAATTAATTTAGTTGGGTCATTCACAACAAATCTGTGCTCTGACACTCTACTGATCAAATCCACATAGCAAGTCAAAATTTCTTCCAGAAAAAAAAGCACAGACACGTGTTCCCCAATAGACCATGCAGTGTCTAGACCTTCAGAATGACAAGACACGTGCCCTCAATGTACAGTATCTGACGCTAACTCCAGGGATCCTACTGACAAGTATTGCCCTGAGCAGGAATTCACTTTGCTGTAAAGTGCTGCCACCTGCTGGCCACATTGGTTATGTTCATTTTACGCATTAACACTTGGTTGAGTTAAATTCTTGCAGTAGAGGCAAAAGTATTATTGTGGCCACTGCTGACATCAGACTTCCAAGACAATGGCATGAGCAATGGAAGTCATTTTTCTAACAAAAAGATATATGATGACTGCACTTTCTATACTGGGCTGATATTTTCCTCAGGTCATACAGAAACAATATAGAGTTCATATAAAAAAATAATTAAAAAAGCATAAAGGTGTAAAAAGAATGCCACTACCTGTCCCCTCCAATTTTTTTTTTTATACTATAAACTCTACATTGCTTCTTATAGCTGTTTGACCTGAGGAATATACCTGCCAGATATGGAAATGTAACTATTATAGACCTAGACAACATGTTTTTCCTATGAAACGGTTCAAAGGGTTTTATTGGATGTCTTAGTACTATATGTTCATCTACACTGTTAGGTCTATGTGTGAATACAGAGATAACAGGTTGGTGATATATAACTGCATCCCTTCAGAAGATGAGAAAAAGGGCGAGGGAGGTGAACAAATAACTGCTGTATAGAAATCAATGGGCTGCAGAGAGCTGACTGGGATGTCAAGAGTTAAAGGGAACCTGACCCCTAAAAATCAGCCCCCAGACCATTTATACCTGTCCCTGCACCTCCAGGAATGCATTGTAGGCATCCGTTTCTGTAAAGTATGTAAAAGTGCTTTTATTACCTTCCTTTCTGCGGCTTCTCAGTGCTTGAGAAGTCACACAGGGCGTTCCCTGTGGCTTCTCAGCACAGCCTGAAGATCAATTACTCACGCCCAGATGGGCGTGCTAATGTATTGTGAGCTCCCTCGCCTCCTCCATGGGCAGTAAAGGCAATTTTAAGATGACAATCCATACATATTGGCCCATCCTGAAACAGCACCGAATAATTGGAGAATGTCTACCCGAGAACCTGAGATTTGTGTTCTGTAAAGCCCCCATGATAGGATATTTAGTAGCACCTACTGGTAAAACATCATTATGGATTCTACCCTGTCACAAACTCTCAAAGTCCATAAAATTAGATATAATGGGAAATATACAAGTTGCACAGGAATTCCCTAGAAGAATTCAAAAGGATTCTATCCATGTATAGGATGTTACAGGTGCAAATACAGTGGTGATAATTCATAAACATTAATGAGGGAATAAATGATTCTATCAACAAGGATTGTATTACTTGTGCAAACAGGTTACCAGGATGCAACAGAGCAGAGAAGGAAAATTCAATGGTAAGTTAAACAGATACTCTGCTAATACAGCTAGATGTGATGTCTAAGACACAAAATCAAAGGGGTAAAGTGAACGTAGAGTTACAGTGAATTATTATGCTAGGTAATTATACCACTTTAGCTATACTAGGAATTAAGGCATTATCTTACAGCTCTCTATTATTCCGCTATTACACATTACTCGGTATCCAGAAGACTTTACAAATACACTATTGTTTGATTATTAGTGGTAAATGACTGGTATCACTTATTATTACCTTCAATTTGAAGGAGTTTTCCCACCAACAAAGTTGATTTTAATCAATAGATCTTGGAATAATAATACTTTCCACAATTGGATGTGATTAAAAAATATGTTCCTGTGCTGAGATAATCTTATATATGTGTCCCTACTATGTTCTGTGTAATGGATGTATCTGACCATACAGGGTCATGGTCTGATCATACCACATCTCCTGTGCTGAAATAATCTTATATATGTGTCCCTGCTATGTACTGTGTAATGGATGTGTCTGACCATACAGGGACATGGTCTGATCATACCACATCTCCTGGGCAGGGGAATATACAAAAGAGTATACAGACATTACAGCACGGGATCACAAATTCTTTCCTTGAGGTAAAACATTGCTTAAAAACAGGTAGGCAATGGTTCTGGCACAGCCTATCCCATTCTCTTCTTTTATAATTGCTAATTGTGCCACAGCTGTCACATGTCATGGTGTCTCTTCTCATCTGCTCCCCAGAGGACGTATATTCTGCTCTTTGGTTCCTACTATGATCATTCTCTTTCACTTTCCTTCTCCATTCTGACTTTAGACAGCAGATGGCGACATTTTACCTGCAGAATCCTGTTATACACTACCTGCATCTTCTTACATTTACAACACCAAAGGTGTTATTTATGCCATAAAATGCCCAATTAAATATACATTGGTCACACTATAAGAACCTTGTCCAAACATAAGGGAGCA
>JARQOC010000012.1:53751599-53801761 GCA_033576535.1 Allobates femoralis
CTGATCATGGCTGGGTGAAGACGTGCCTTTGCTGAGCTCTGCAGACCCGGGACTCTAATACTCGGACTTTACCCACTATCAACCTTGAAATGTCCAGGAGACGGAAGGTGGATGATCCCTCAGGCAATACAGCCCCACAAAAACGACAGGAGACCCGCTCAGACATCTCCAAACTGTTTCAGGCTGCGGGTGGCAAAAAGGCACGCTCACCTGTAATGGCGGCCGGAGCAGCTCAGAAACAGACTCCGCCGTCACAGCAGCCGCTCCAGCAGAGGGGACCGCGGTATTCGGGAGCCGGGAGCCAGTACAGAGAGGCACAGCAGACCGGAGGAGAGGCGGTAAGAGGAGCGAAGCCACAGCAGACTCAGGCAGGCAGCCTGAAGTCTGCAGACATGAGGGAGGAAGATGGCGCCGAGGTGGGGAAGCGGGTTCCCCCTGGTGAGTCCCCCTGTTGTTGTTATCATCTCCTACACTGCAGAGTGGCCCTCAGTCTGAATTACAGGCGATCAGAGACATGATCGCAATGCTCCCATCAAAACAAGATATAGATAATATAGTGGCACGTATGGAGGCTTCCCAAGAGAGAGCATTGTGCTCTATAAGAGAGGACATTGATATCCTTAAACAGAAAACCAGCACTACAGAGGGATCCTTGGTCACCATAGAAGACAGAGTAGCTGCATTAGAAAAGGAGATGTCACGATCCCATGCATATACAGTTGCTTTCATTATACAGTCAGACGATCAGGAAAACAGAGAACGTCGTAACAATATAAGGCTGAGGGGAATTCCTGAATCTGTGTTGGCAACTGACCTCCTAGAAACTGTTATGAACATTTTCAATACAGTTATGCAGCAACCCCCTGACTCAACATATAAAGTCGACAGAATCCACAGGGTTTCCAGACCGGCACCTGCTGACCCTATCAACCCTAGGGATGTCCTGTGTAGGTTGCATAACTACACGGACAAAGACGCCATCGTCCAAGCGGCTTGGCAATATGGAAACGTAATACAGGATGACGCCACCATTAGACTGTTTCCAGATGTTTCCAGTCTTACACTATACTTGAGACGACAACTCCGTCCCTTACTTCTCAAGGTGAAGGAGGCTGGAGCCACATACAGATGGGGACATCCCTTTCATGTGATAGTGAAGAAGGAAAAGAAAATGTTCTACTTATGGCGGAAAGAGGACCTGGATGAACTCTTTGCTTTTTTACACATTCCGCCCATCTCGGTTCCAGACTGGCTCTCTCTGGAGGGTCTCAAAAAATTTACGGCGCTGCGTCGTGACCCACAGTACAACTCAGGAGACCCACGTGGTAAAAATAGAGTGGCCAGACGCAGCCCACCGCCGTCATCTCAGAGGTCTGGGTCCTCGAGTCCGAGACGTCAGAGGAGAAGCTCCTATGAGGAATTACCGACCTGAGCAGCTTGACCACCTTTGATGGAACTGATTGAGTTATACGAGGTTTGATGTCTCGGACTTCGCCCAGAATTACTCTGGACTGGTCTGACTGTCAAGAATTACTATACAAGATAATATAATTGCTATATGCAACAATTTATTAAGGGTTTTGTATTGCTTTATCTATATCTTCTTTTTGTCTTAATTTTCTCTTGTTGATTTTTAAAGAAGTGGATATTGTGGAGTAAAGAGATGACTTTGGTGATATGTAGGAGTCCTGGGTCTGCGGCTTGTTGCCGTTGGTCAGTTACGGTCCCTACAACTCTCTCTTACTTTCCTTTCCTTTTTCCTAGAGGGAGTTGACTCGCTGGCTAGACCGGCTTAGACTAATATAGTCTTTTTTCCCCTGTTTTGTCTTCTATCTCTTAAGTCTTTTTGTTTTAACCTCTTCTGCACCCTTCTCCCCTCTTACCTCCCCTCTCTCCTGAACCCTTACCCCCCTTCATCCGTGAGGTTCTAGATTTATAGAAGTGAACAATATGACACATAGCACTCTATCTGCCATACAAATTGACACGCTAAATGTGCAAGGTCTCCATGATGCAGGGAAGAGATCTATTTTGTTTAACTATTTGAAAACTAACAAGATACATATTGCCTTTCTCCAGGAGACTCATATGTGCAAAGACAAGCCTTATAAACTCTCCAGTCACTGGTTCCCTTCATCGTATCACAGTCTATCTACTAACTCACACTCTTCTGGCTCCAGTATCGTGATATCGAGGTCGATACCATGGGAATTCCTAGACTCCTACAGTGGTGAGAACGGAAGACTCCTTATGGTTAAAGGTAAGATCGCCTCCAGAATGTATACGTTTGCCTCGCTATACCTCCCTAATTCAGGTCAGACTACAATGCTCCTGCAGTTTTTGGACAAAATCGAAGTCTTCACCGAGGGAACGCTGGTTCTAGGGGGAGATTTCAATGTCACACTAGACCCTGACCTTGACACATCTCGAGGCAGGTCCAGTCTGTCTAAGGCATCTATTAGAAGGTTGAACAGAGCGCTGCATGATCACCAATTGCTTGATGCGTGGCGCCTTTTGTTCCCTACCTCTAAAGACTATACCTTCTACTCTCCAATCCATGACGTATATTCTAGACTTGACTTCTTTCTGCTGAGACATACTGATTTGACGCAACTGGTGGATGCCTCTATCGAACCGATCTCCTTTTCAGACCATGCCTTGGTTAAGATATCTCTTATGCTCCAATCCCCGATTCCAAGACAGTGGCAATGGAGACTAAATGCTTCTTTATTAGATGACACGGTAGTCCTGGCAGATGTCTCTAAAACACTGAAGGATTACTTTGATTTGAATATTTCCGCAGATGTGACACCTGGGGGGGTGTGGGAGGCCCACAAGTGTGTGGTTCGAGGTACCTTGATACAACATGGAGCCAGACTAAAGAAAAATAGAGAGGCAGAAACCCAAAGTCTTATGACCACATTGAGAGATCTTGAAACTAGACATAAACGCCAATCCTCCCCCAACTTGAAGAGAGAATTATTAGATGTTAGAGAGAAATTACGCACTACTTTACTACAAAAGGCAAAAGGAGTGCTTACCAGATACCGTAGACACTTCTATGAATATGGGAATAAGTCTGGTAGAGCTTTGGCAAAGGCTGCTAGAATCAGTAGAGCTACTACATATGTTTCCGAAATATCGCATCCAGGTACCTCGAAGCGCACAAAGTTTCCCCATGATATAGCTGAGGCATTTAAACATTATTATACCGCTTTATATAACCTAGACACAAATACAACGCCTGTAGCTTTAAATACACTTACATCACGTATAAGAAAGTATATTACATCCTCGGCCATGCCGAAATTGGCAGACCCAATTTCGCAATCTCTGGAACTACCCATCTCAGACCAAGAGATAGAGGAGGCACTTTCTTCCTCTAAATCCGGGAAGGCACCTGGCCCAGATGGGTTTACAGTTGGTTATTATAAAAAATTAAAAGAATCTCTACTGCCACACATGAAAGCCTTTTTTAATGCCTTGGCGATATCCACACCACCCAAAGATGCTCTAAGAGCTAATATAACAGTGATTCCTAAAGCGGGGAAGGACCCTCTGCTATGCTCCAGTTATCGCCCGATATCTTTATTGAACGTAGACATAAAAATCTTTGCTAAAATACTGGCGACGAGACTCTCCCCGTTCATACCGGACTTGATTCACCCGGATCAGACGGGATTTGTCACGGGTCGGGAGGCCAGAGACAACACCACCAAAGCCATAGACTTAATTTATTCAGCCAAGACATCCAAAACTCCGCTGATGTTGTTATCTACAGACGCAGAAAAAGCGTTCGACCGCGTACATTGGTCTTTCATTAAAGAGACACTGTCTCACATCGGATTAGGAGCTAAAATGCTTGGCTGGGTGTTGTCTCTGTACTCCGTCCCGTCGGCAAGAGTGCGGGTCAACGGGATCCTTTCGGAGCCGTTTGATATTAAAAATGGCACACGTCAGGGATGCCCGTTGTCCCCACTAATTTTTATTCTGACTCTAGAGCCGATGTTGCGTCGCGTCTGAATGAATGGAGACATTTCAGGCTTGCAGGTAAAATCGGGTGTACATAAAATTGCGGCATATGCAGACGATCTCCTGTTCTTCCTAACAAAGCCAGAGATCTCCCTTCCCATCCTACTGAAAGAACTGGAGACATATTATACTCTTTCTAACTTTAAAATAAATAGGTCAAAATCCGAGGCCCTAAATGTGTCGCTTCCCCCGAGCCGGGTGAATAGTATACAGAATGCCTTTACATTTCATTGGTCTCCCAAAGCTCTTCGCTACTTAGGGGTGCAGATTACCCCGGACGTTAAAGATCTATACAAAGCAAATTTTCCTTCACTGATACAGTCAATTAAAACTGACTGTGAGAGATGGCTTCTGTCTACTTTCACGTGGTCCGGTAGATGCCAACTTTTCAAAATGAATATCCTCCCCAGGATATTGTACTACTTACAAACATTACCCACTACCATCCCATTATCCTTCTTTAAGACAATTACACAACTGCAGACAAAATTCATTTGGAGTAACGCGAAACCGCGTATAGCGAGAGCAATACTGCATAGGCGCAAAAAAGATGGTGGTGTGAATCTTCCAAATATTAAATTGTATTATATAGCCACCCATCTTACGCGGGTAATAGATTGGTGCAGGCATGGTTCCAATAAATTGTGGGTACAAATTGAACAGGATTCTACCCCTCTCAGACTCCAGACATTACCCTGGGTGTCACTTCGGAAAGAAGAGTCATTGTATGATCACCCGACAATTGGGTCCACTCTCAAGATATGTGACCACGCTTTAGTTAGATCCTTAATGATACCACATGTCTCTGTCTTGAGTCCGATTCTTAGTCACCCGGACTTTAAACCAAGTCTTGATGACCCTGTGTTCCAGCGATGGATAAAGGCAGGTCTGGATAGGATTGAAAACTAGAGTGAGGGAGAAACCTGGCCAACCATTGAACAACTTAATTCAATTACATTCCCGACGGCTCTGGGTTTCTGGAGATGTGTACAACTTGTGCATTACCTTCATGGACTCCCTCCCAAGAGATCTTATATACGTCCTAAGACACTGTTCGAATCCTTATGTTCCACCTCAGTTGACTGCAGACATGCTTTATCACAGACATACGCGTGCTTGATCTCTCCTCCGGACCTTCCAACTCCCCATTTCATGCTGCGATGGGAGGCAGACTTAGGTCTCAGGCTGTCGCCGGAACAGAGATCTGCAATTTATTCTCTAGCCCACTCTACTTCGATAAGTTCAAGACTGCAGGAGGCAAATTATAAATTACTGACGAGATGGTATAGAGTCCCGGCTCATCTGCATAGACTCTTTCCTTCTGTAGATCCGAAGTGTTGGAGGTGTGGTGAGGTAGATGGTACACTACTTCACATGTTCTGGGAGTGTGCGAAGCTCCAACCATTTTGGACAGAGGTGACAAGGATTATAAGGCAAGTTACAGGTTGCTCAGAGGACCTGGACCCGGGCCTCTTCATGTTACACCACTGTAGGATTCCTCCAAACAAATATAAACACTCTCTGTTGAGGTTCTTAGTCATGGCTGCTAGATATTGCATACCGATACTTTGGAAAAAGGAGACGTGTCCTTCAGTGGCTATGTGGATAGAGAAGGTGAATGACCTAATGTATCTCGAGGACCTGACATCAGCCATACATGACTCATATGAGAAGTTCAAAAATACGTGGTTTAGCTGGATGAGTTTCCAACAATCCGATCTATACAAGACTTACAGAGGACCCTAAAATGCTTGCTCCTAAGGAAGGTATACTCCATTGGGTGCGACAGAGAGTTCATTTAATTCTGTTGGTCTAGAAACTTCTCGGGACCCCTACCTTTACCCTCCCCTCCATCCCTCTTAATCCTTTCCCACCCGTCCGATCCCTGCTATGGTACATTCTTGCCTTTCTTCCTGTGCTTTCTAGCTTTCCTTTTTATTTTTCTTCTTTTTTCTATTGGTATTAAGCAGATATCTATGGAGTAGTTAATGTTGGTTTATGACATTGATTGGCAAATAATTTTTGAATTGCTATATTGGATAGCTTGATTCTTTGATCAGAGTGAGTTCTAATATTGTTATAAGTTAATTGAACACTCTTTTCAAGCGCAATGTATTATCAGATACCGTCATGCAAGTCATTCATGAGAAGTATATTCTGTTATGAGTCGTTTTTATACTTGTAAGATGATTGAATTTGTACGTTTTTTCTTTTGTAACTATGAAACGAAAAAATAAAATTATAAAAAAAAAAAAAAATAAGGATTACAAAAATAAACTTGAAGACACATACACTAATCACCCATAACATCGAAACCACCTAACTAATATGGGGTAGATTCCTCTCGAGCCGCCAAACCAGTTCTGACCTAATGCGGCATGGACTCCACAAGACCTCCGATGGTGTCCGGTGTTATCTGGCACCAGGTCCTTAGCAGCAGATCCATATTTAATTAAAGGTGTGGCCTCAAGGACTAGGATCTGTTTTTTTAGCACACACCATACATGTCTACTTGGATTATTAGAAAAATTTAAGACTCAGCCCTTTCTCACACCATTTCTGAGCAAATTTTGCATTGTGGTAGGATACAATTTTCTGCTCAAAGAGGTGACTGCTTCTAAAGTAGGGGTGGGGAACTGCAGGTCTCAAGGGCTGCTAAGAGGTCATGGTTTCAGGATTTGCTTAATATTGCACAGGGGTTGAAATCATCACCAGTGCCAGTAATTGTATGATCACCAATGCAATACTAAGGAAATCCTGAAAACATGACCTGTGTGCAGCCCTTGAGAGCTGGATTTCCCCTCCCCTGTATTAGAGGATAGTGTTGTAGCAATGGCATGTACATAGTCTGAAATAATGTTAAAAAGTGCATGTAAAAGTAAGTCTGGATTCACACATCTGCTTTTTAAAGTGAACATGTTGGCTGCACATCCTTTGACCTGGAGTCAGCCACCCCATAGGCATATACGGGGCTGTCGCGTGTAGTACAGGAAAGTATGGACTGCAATGAGTGAATCTGGCTTATCATCCACACATATACCAGGACCTGATTATGTTTTACACATAACTGTTGTCCAGAGCACTTAGGCTGGCTTCACACCACGTTGTGATCAGGTCCAGGGCTGTCTGATGTGAATCGGACAGCCCCGGACGCGATTTGCAAACAGAACTGGAGGACAAACATGCCCCCCGGTCTGGTTTGCAGCCTTATGCCTCAATCAATTGCAGCCGCAGCTGGTGAAATTTTAAGATTGCGGCTAGCGGGGAGCTAGCCACGGTCCTGAAATGTCTGCAGGGGACCGCTGGTGGTGCTGATGTTTAGCAGAGCTCGCAGCTAAACATCAGCCGCCGGCGTCCAGTTCCCGGATCCAATGTTTTTGTCGGACCGGGGCGATCCGGCGCAATAGACTTCCATATTAGGGAGCGCCAGATCGCCCTGGATCCAGGAGGATCCAATTTGGGCAGATTTTTGCCCCGGACACAAAAACGCTGCAAGCAACGTTTTTGTGTCCAGGAGGAAAATCCGAATTCACCTGGATCTTCCCAGAAAGATGGGGCTGCATAATGTCAAAATCGGGTCCGGGGCTCTCAGGTTTACACCGGACAGCCCCAGACCTGATGCTGCCACGGTGTGAATATAGCCTTACCCTGTTGGCTTGCTGTCTTATTCACAGTGCACCCTGGAGCCACCTCTTACTCAAGAAATTGATGTCCGCATACCTGGCTGCACACAATGAAAAAGAAAACATGCTCCCCCAGACCAGACCTCCTTCTTCCACTGCTCCATGATGAAATTCAGGTGTTCACAAACTGCCTGTTCTGATATCTTTCTGTAATAATAGCCAACAGTAAAGTTTCAGCAATCTGTACTGTCCTGTGGTATCAGATAAGCTAGCCTTCAGTCACCACACGTATCAGTCTAGGTAGCTAAGGGCTCTGCTGCCGAATCACAAATTGTCCGTCATTGGACATGAACAATTATACATTTTAATTAATAGATCTCAGTATAAAAATAAATTCCAGAATTGGATGTGTCAAAAAAAATATTCCTGTCCCATGGTAATCTTATAAATGTGCCCCTATGTAATGTATGTGTCCAACCATGCATGAACAGGTTGGATATACCACAGCTCCAGGGCAGGGGAGAGTAATAATGTCTGTATACTCTTATATTCTGTGATCCACGGCTGTAATGTCTGTATACTCTTATATTCTGTGATCCCTGGCTGTAATGTCTGTATACTCTTATATTCTGTGATCCCCGGCTGTAATGTCTGTATACTCCTATATTCTGTGATCCCAGCTGTAATATCTGTATGCTCTTATATTCTGTGATCCCCAGCTGTTACTTCCTTCCCTGCCCAGGAGCTATGGTATATCTGACCTGTTCCTGCATGGTCGGACATACACATTACATAGGGGCACATTTATAAGAATATCTCAGGAAAGGAACACTTTAACACATCCAATTGTGGAACTTATTTTTATTCCAAGATCCATTACTGTAATTAAAATGTACAACTGTTTGTGGCACAACCCCTTTAGAGAGATACTAACAACTGAAAAATAGGAATAACATTAGTCAAGATCAGCTGGTTTACAAATGTTCTGACCGATCAATCACAATTTGATCCATGTCAAAATTACTCAGATCCTGATTTAAGCCTTTTTCTTACTTCTATTAAATCAGCATGAATATATGGACTGCTCATCTATCTAGTATAGACACACAGATAATTAAAAGAGGTTAATGTTGAATAGATCCTAGGGAGAATCCCACTAATAAACCATAAAACTGCAAGATTTCAGGATTTCTTATCAACATAAAAAATATGGAAAATTAGGACAAACACCCCCAAAAATGCATTTAAAAAAGTATCAATAATACTGGTTTACACAATAGATAATGTTCTGCAAATATATTCTCTTTAACCCAAATCCTGACTGTTGAGATTGAATGCCAGTTCACAAGAATATATTGGAAGTAATGAAAGAATAGTTTTCTTTTCAACATTATTTATGCTTTATTGCAATGATTTTTTGTTCATTTTTTTACAGAAACACCATCAGTTCCCTTTCATTTAACATACAATACTCTACCCTCAGTATCTGTACAGATTATCAAAGTGTAGTGGGTCCTTCAGTAATCAGGATCCAGCACAATCAAGAAATAAATCAGATACATTTTTTCTTCAATTTCAAAAAATATTGTCAAAAATACAGATCGCTGAATAAAATAAACCCACACTTATAAGTTGTTGTCTGGGTTTGGCACAACTACAGACTGGTGAATCCTCACAGTACGCACAGTGTGCACTGTCAGGATTCTGCGGTGTGGCGGCAAAATTGAGCAGTCATGTGACTTCAAGTATGTGATATGCGTACTTGCAACCACATTCCTACTAAATATACGCCGCACCGCTCAATGGAAGTTAATTCACCAAGGACACAGACATCTAGCTGAAATGTGGTCGAAAGTATACATATCACATACTTGCGGTCACATGACTGCACGCTACTGGTCCCGGCAACAGGGAATCCTGACTGCAGAATGTGAGGGTTCACAAGTCCACAGTCACATAGAGTGGCTGCAGACTTTTGTGCTGTATCTGAACAACCCCTTGAAGTTTTGGGCTTAGTTACAAGAGTCACAATCTTTGGAGTAATGTCTATTTACTTCAATAGGTATTTACCTTGTATCATAAAAAAAACGACAACTGATAAATGCTGCTCGTGGACTGGGTAGCATGCATTAGGCATGGGCTGTATGAACTCAACCAGGTATGTTTGACTCAGAAATGCTGCTTGCGCGAGCATATTGGCAGAGACCTGTTAATCCAGGTTAGTGGGTGGGGAGAAGCCACTTGGGATCCGCCTATCCCAATAGTCTCCAGTCCCTGGCAAAACGTTTGTTATTCTCTGAAGCAGCATTTCAGATTCAAACATACCTGGCTGAGTTCATACAGCCAGTGGTTGACGCATGCTGCCCATGGATTGGACAGCATGTACTGTATCTGCTGTCAAGTTAAATTTAAAGAGAACATGTCACTTGCTGAAAAAAATTTGAGTTATACACTATGCAGAAAGTAATGAGCTTCCCTGGTTCTGCTCTTCTTTTCTGATTTCCACTGCATCACTCCATTGCAGAGATATTCATATTTGTTGCTTTTGGAGTGCAGTATGTGAAATTTCTACTTTGCACTCCAACTGGGTATTTTTTCAAAGTCTTGTCTGGGGGTATGCACTTTCATCCCTCTTCCCCAGACTCAGCTCGGCAGTGTCTGAGACTGATAGCCTGCAAGATCCGCTGCTGAACTGTGATTCACAGCAGCTGAGAGGGGTGAAAGCGCATGTCCCCAAAAAGACTCAAAGGAATGCCCAGTCTTATCTGACATGCACAAAACCAATAGTGCTCTTATTAAGGCTCACCTTATCCGGTTGTGAGCTGGTCACAACCACCACTTGAGCGTCAAAGGCTGCTGCACTGATCCACTGGTGTATACAGCAATATCTCAAAGATTATTATGGATCCATTGCAGAGCTATACACATTGGATTCTTTAGGAGGGCGCTATGTGAAATCTCTGCTTGTGGTTCAACTGCAATATCTCAAAGATTATCATGGACCCAAAGACGTGCGCTGCCAAACAATGAACGTATATCCATGGTTTCTTTTGGATACTTTATTAGTCTAGGCGTTTCATAGCCATCCAGCTACTTCCTCAGGGCAAAGGATTTTTGCCCTGAGGAAGTAGCTGGATGGCTATGAAACGCGTAAGCTAATAAAGTATCCAAACGAAATCATGGATAGACTTTCATTGTTCAGCAGCGCACATCTTTGGGTCCATAATAATCTTTGAGATATTGCAGTTGAACCCACAAGCAGAGATTTCACATAGTGCCCTCCTAAAGAATCCAATGTGTATAGCTCTGCAATGGATTGAGGCAGCACAAAAAGGAAAAGAGCTGAAGAATCAGGGGGGCTCAGTGATTTTTATAAAGATTTCTTTTTAAGCAAGTGAAAGGTCCTCTTTAAGCTTTACAAAATGTAAAGTCAGTGGTACAGTATAACCCACTTTTTCAACTACATTGGGCATGTTAGGGCCCTTTCACATCAGCGTTTTTTGAAATTTGCGGCAGATGCGGTGAAAAAACCGCATCTGCCGCAATTACCGCATACCGGTTCCACTTGCGGCGCGGTTGCGGTAAACGCCATGCAAAGTATAGGCGTACTTGCGGCAGGTGCGGCAAGTGCGGTTTTGCACTTGCGGCAGGTGCGGCAGCGAAAAAAAACCGCGGTCAGCCGCGTCCACCTGCCGCAAGTACGCCTATACTTTGCATGGCGTTTACCGCAACCGCGCCGCAAGTGGAGCCGGTATGCGGTAATTGCGGCAGATGCGGTTTTTTCACCGCATCTGCCGCAAATTTCAAAAAACGCTGATGTGAAAGGGTCCTAAGAGACTGCTTATAGTGATAACTTACAGACACATGTTGTATATAGGTACACAAGTTAATATTATTAGCAGCCGGCTGTTATTTTTTTACAGTTCACCATAATACATCGATATAGAAACTGCTATTCAGTAGTTTAACCCCTTCAGGACCCAGCCTATTTTGACCCTAAAGACCTTGGCCTTTTTTGCAATTCTGACCAGTGTCCCTTTATGAGGTTATAACTCGGGAACGCTTCAACCAATCCTAGCGATTCTGAGATTGTTTTTTCGTGACATATTGGGCTTCATGCTAGTATTAAATTTAAGTCGATAATTTTTGCGTTTATTTGTGAAAAAATCAAAAATATGGCAAAAATTTTGAAAATTTCACAATTTTCACATTTTTTATTTTTTTTTCTGATAAAAAAGAGAGATATGTGACAGAAAAAAGTTATTAAATAATATTTCCCACATGTCTACTTCACATCAGCACAATTTTGGAAAAAAAAAATTTTTTTGTTAGGACGTTATAAGGGTTCAAAGTTCATGAGCAATTTTTCATTTTTCAACCAAAATTTACAAAACCATTTTTTTTAGTGACCACATCACATTTGAAGTCCTTTTGAGGGGTGTACATGACAGAAAACACCCAAAAGTGTAACCATTCCAAAAACTGCACCCCTCAAGCTACTCATAACTACATTCAAAAAGATTATTAACCCTTCAGGTGCTTCACAGGAACTAAAGCAAAGTGGAAACAAAAAATGGATATTTTAATTTTTTTATCAAAAATGTTCTTTTAGCCTCAATTCTTTCATTTTCACATGGGCAACAGGATAAAATGGATCTTAAAATGTGTTGTGCAAATTCTCCCGAGTACATCGATACCTCATATGTGGTCATAAACCACTGTTTGGGCGCACGGCAGGGCTCAGAAGTGAAGGAGCGCAATTTGAATTTTGGAGCTAATTTTACATTCAAAAAGTGAAATTGCGCTCCTTCCCTTCTGACCCCTGCCGTGCGCCCAAACAGTGGTTTATGACCACATATGAGGTATCGGTGTACTCAGGAGACATTGCCCAACAAATTTTAGGATGAAT
The DNA here is from genome assembly GCA_033576535.1 of Allobates femoralis. Lineage (NCBI taxonomy): Eukaryota > Metazoa > Chordata > Amphibia > Anura > Aromobatidae > Allobates > Allobates femoralis. Next base: position 53,764,164 of record JARQOC010000012.1, read on the forward strand.
TTTATGCTGTTGCCATGTGAAAACGAAAAAATTTAGGCTAAAAATAAATTTTTGTGAAAAAAAAAAGTACTATTTCATTTTCACAGATCAATTTGTAAAGCACCTGGGGGTTCAATATGCTCACTACCCATCTAGATATGTTCCCTGGGGGGTCTAGTTCCCAAAATGGGGTCACTTGTGGGGGAGCTCCAATGTTTAGGCACACAGGGGCTCTCCAAACGCGACATGGTGTCCGCTAACAATTTGAATAAAAATCAGCTCAAATTGTTAGCTGTAACCATGTTGTGTTTAGTGAGCCCCTGTGTGCCTAAACATTGGGGCTCCCCCACAAGTGACCCCATTTTGGAAACTAGACCCCCAAGGAACGTATCTAGATGCATAGTAAGCACTTTGAACCCCAAGGTGCTTCACAAATTCATCCATAAAAATGAAAAAGCACTTTTTTTTCCACAAAAATTTTCTTTTTTCATTATTATGGATCAATTTGTGAAGCACCTGGGGGTTCAATATGCTCACTACCCATCTAGATATGTTCCTTTGGGGGTCTAGTTTCCAAAATGGGGTCACTTGTGGGGGAGCTCCAATGTGGAGACGCACAGGGGCTCTCCAAACGCGACATGGTGTCCGCTAACAATTTGAATGCAAAATGAGCTCAAATTGTTAGCGGACACCATGTTGCGTTTGGAGAGCCCCTGTGCGTCTCCACATTGGAGCTCCCCCACAAGTGACCCCATTTTGGAAACTAGACCCCCAAAGGAACGTATCTAGATGCATAGTGAGCACTTTGAACCCCCAGGTGCTTCACATATTAATCTGTAAAAATGAAAAAGTAATTTTTTTCCGCAAAAATCTTTTTTTTTCATTAATTTGTGAAGCACCTGGGGGTTCATTATGCTCACTACGCATCTAGATATGTTCCCTGGGGGGTCTAGTTTCCAAAATGGGGTCACTTGTGGGTCAGCTCCAATGTGAAGACGCACAGGGGCTCTCCAAACGCGACATGGTGTCCGCTAACAATTTGAATAAAAATCAGCTCAAATTGTTAGCTGTCACCATGTTGCGTTTGGTGAGCCCCTGTGTGCCTAAACATTGGGGCTCCCCCACAAGTGACCCCATTTTGGAAACTAGACCCCCAGGGAACGTATCTAGATGCATAGTGAGCACTTTGAACCCCCAGGTGCTTCACAAATTCATCCGTAAAAATGAAAAAGTACTTTTATTTCCACAAAAATTTTCTTTTTTCATTTTTACAGATTAATTTGTGAAGCACTGGGGTGTTCAAAATGCTCACCACCCATCTAGGTAAGTTCCCTGGGGGGTCTAGTTTCCAAAATGGGGTCACTTATAGGGGAGCTCCAATGTTTAGGCACACAGGGGCTCTCCAAACGTGACATGATGTCCGCTAACAATTTGAGCTGATTTCCATTCAAATTGTTAACGGACACCATGTTGCGTTTGGAGAGCCCCTGTGTGCCTAAACATTGGAGCTCCCCCACAAATGACCCCATTTTGGAAACTAGACCCCCCAGGGAACGTATATAGATGTATAGTGAGCACTTTCAACCCCCAGGTGCTTCACAAATTGATTCGTAAAAATGAAAAAGTACTTTGTTTCCACAAAATTTTTTTTTTCATTAATTTGTGAAGCACCTAGGGGTTCAAAGTGCTCACTATGCATCTAGATACATTCCTTGGGGGGTCTAGTTTCCAAAATGGGGTCACTTGTGGGGAAGCTCCAATGTTTAGGCACACAGGGGCTCTCCATACGCGACATGGTGTCTGCTAACAATTGGAACGGTTAGCGGACACCATGTTGCGTATGGAGAGCCGCTGTGTGACTAAACATTAGAGCTCCCCCACAAGTAACCCCATTTTGGAAACTAGACCCCCAAGGAACGTATCTAGATGCATAGTGAGCACTTTAAACCCCCCAGGTGCTTCACAAATTGATCCGTAAAAATGAAAAAATACTTTTTTTGTGGAAAAAAAAGTACTTTTTTATTTTTATGGATCAATTTGTGAACTACTTGGGGGTTCAAGTGCTCACTATGCATCTAGATACGTTCCTTGGGGGGTGTAGTTTCCAAAATGGGGTCACTTGTGGGGGAGCTCCAATGTTTAGGCACACAGGGGCTCTCCATACGCGACATGGTGTCCGCTAACAATTGGAATTGTTAGCGGACTCCATGTCGCGTATGGAGAACCCCTGTGTGCCACTAGCATTGCCACCAGCACAAGGGCAACTGGAAGAGTTGGGGTACAGCACCAGAAAATGGCACCTCTAATGTGCTATTTTCTGTGGTGGCTGTGGGTTGCAATTTGCAGCGTGGGGGGCCACAACATTTGGGTCTCTCCACGATGAGGATTGCAGCCCCCCAACTGCCAAGTTGTACCTGGCTGGCATCCAAAAATAAGGCAAAGCTCCTTGTCATTTTATTGGTAGAAGTAAGAAGAAAAATGGCATGGGGCTCCGCCATATTTTTGGTCCAGCCAGGTACAACTTGGCAGCTACGGACTGCCACCAGCCCCCAGCTGCCTCGTCATACCTGGCTGGAACCAAAAATACAGCGAAGCCTATTTTTTTTTTTTATTTCTAGAATTATTTCTAGAAAAAAAATGACATAGGGCTCCGCCATATTTTTGGTCCAGCCAGGTACAACTTGGCAGCTACGGACTGCCACCCACCCCCAGCTGCCTCGTCATACCTGGCTGGAACCAAAAATACAGCGAAGCCCATTTTTTTTTTAATTTCTAGAACTAATTCTAGAAAAAAAATTACGTGGGGCTCCGCCATATTTTTGGTCCAGCCAGGTACAACTAGGCAGCTGGGGGCTGGAATCCTCAGCATAGAGAGGCCCAAGCGTTCTGGGCCCCCCATGCTGCGAATTGCAGCCCGCAGCCGACCCAGAAAATGGCGCATTCATTGAAGCGCCATTTTCTGGCGCTGTACCCACGCTCTTCCAGTTGCCCTGGTGCCGGTGGCTAACTGGGTAATAAAGGGGTTAATGCCAGCTTTTTATTGGCAGCTGGCACTAAGCCCGAGATTCTTAATATAGGGCCAATGTTAGACCCGCCATTAGGAATCTCTAGTACGGTAAATAGTCAATAAATACACACAGAAAAATCTTTTTATTTGAAAAAAAAAAACACAGACACAATTCGGACTCCATCTTTATTATAAAAAGATCCGACGTAGTCCACAACGAAGGTCCCACGACGTTCGATTGTCTCCAACGTAGTCCACAACGAAGGTCCCACGACGCTCAATCACCTCTGCTACATCCAGAGACTGCAGCAAAGGAATCAAGTGTCCTCTTGTTGCAGTCTCTGGTGTCATAGTGATGATGCACTGTATGGCAGATCATTGCCATACAGTGCAGCATCACTGTGCAAACCCAAGTCTCAGAGATCACATGATCTCTGAGGCTTGGGTCAGGTGACTCGACGTTGCATTGAAGTGATCTGACAGCCCTGGCAGAGTGATCACATAATGGATCACTGCACCAGGGCGGTCAGATTATTCACTGCAGCATGTTCCCCCTGCATCCACATAGTGGATCACTGCGCCTGATCCCCTTGCATGGGAATCTAGCTGTAGAAAGTGATCTGACAGCCCGGGCACAGTGATCCTCATAGTGGATCACTTCGTCTAGGCTGTCAGATTGCTACTCTGCAGCCCGATGCCCCTGCATGAGGATCAAGATGCAGAAAGCGATCTGACAGCACGGGCGCAGTGTGGGCTGTCAGATTGCTACTCTGCAGCCTGATCCCCCTGCATGCGGATTGAGCTGCAGAAAGCAATCTGCAGTGATCCACTGGATCACTGTGTCCGAGCTGTCAGATCACTTTCTGCAGCTTGATCCCCATGCAGGGGGATCCCCCTGCATGCGGATTGAGCTGCAGAAAGCGATCTGACACCTTGGGTGCAGTGATTCACTGGATCACTGCACCTGAGCTGTCAGATCACTTTCTGCAGCTCGATCCCCATGCAAGGGTATCCCCGAGTAGGGATGAAGCTGCAGAAAGCAATCTGACAGTTTGGGTGCAGTGATCCACTGGATCACTGCGTCTGAGCTGTCAGATTGCTTTCTGCAGCTCAATCCCCATATAGGGGGATCCCCCTGCATGCGGATTGAGCTGCAGAAAGCGATCTGACAGCTTGGGTGCAGTGATCCACTGGATCACTGCACCTGAGCTGTCAGATGACTTTCTGCAGCTCGATCCCCATGCAAGGGTATCCCCCTGAATAGGGATCAAGCTGCAGAAAGCAATCTGACAGTTTGGGTGCAGTGATCCACTGGATCACTGCATCTGAGCTGTCAGATTGCTTTCTGCAGCTCAATCCCCATATAGGGGGATCCCCCTGCATGCGGATTGAGCTGCAGAAAGCGATCTGACCGCTTGGGTGCAGTGATCCACTGGATCACTGCACCTGAGCTGTCAGATGACTTTCTGCAGCTCGATCCCCATGCAAGGGTATCCCCCTGAATAGGGATCAAGCTGCAGAAAGCAATCTGACAGTTTGGGTGCAGTGATCCACTGGATCACTGCGTCTGAGCTGTCAGATTGCTTTCTGCAGCTCAATCCCCATATAGGGGGATCCCCCTGCATGCGGATTGAGCTGCAGAAAGCGATCTGACCGCTTGGGTGCAGTGATCCACTGAATCACTGCACCTGAGCTGTCAGATGACTTTCTGCAGCTCGATCCCCATGCAAGGATATCCCCCTGAATAGGGATCAAGCTGCAGAAAGCAATCTGACAGTTTGGGTGCAGTGATCCACTGGATCACTGCATCCAAGCTGTCAGATTGCTTTCTGCAGCTCAATCCCCATACAGGAGGATCCCCCTTGCAGGGGGATCCCCCCCAAGGTGGATCAAGTGCAGAGAATGGATCCCACAGGATGACGGGCACCGAAGGAGGAAGACTGCAGCAGCGGGGAGCAGAGCGCCGGAGGAGGAAGACCCGGCTGGCGGGGAGCAGAGCGCCGGAGGAGGAAGACCCGGCTGGCGGGGAGCAGAGCGCCGGAGGAGGAAGAACCGGCTGGCGGGGAGCCTAGCGCCGGAGGAGGAAGACCCGGCTGGCGGGGAGCAGAGAGCCGGAGGTGAGCGGAAGAGGCGGCAGGAGGAGGTGATCACATGTCCGGTGAACACCTCCTCCTGCCGATCACCGGCGGTGGCACTAGACTGGGGATGAGCGGTGGGGGGCCGGAGACAATGGGGGACACGGCAGACAGGCAGAGGACAGGTCAGATGAGCTGGGGGTCCGGAGACAGAGGGGGACAGGGCAGATCAGCGGGTGACAAGGCAGATGAGCTGGGGGTCCGGAGACAGCGGGGGATGGGGCAGATCAGAGGGGGGGCCGGAAACACCGGGGATTAGAGCAGATGAGCTGGGGGGGGGGGCGGAAACAGAGAGGGACAGAGCAGAGATGATCTGGGGGAGGAACAGGAAGAGACATGGGGGAACAGGAGGAGCCAGGCAGGGAAGCAAAAAAAGACGGAGACCGCAAAATCAATACAGTCGCGGTAATTGCGGTTTTCATTTTTAACCCCCCAATTACCGCGACTGTAGCCTCGGGGGGGCAAATCCACCCCCCCTGGGGTGTAGCACAGGTCCCCAGCTACCTGCAGCTCAAGTGAGAGGTCAGTGACACCTCTCACTAGAGCTGCAGGAGCGCGATTACACCAGGACGCAGCATATGCGTCCAAGGTCGGGAACCAACTTGTTTTGATGACGCATATGCTGCGTCCTGGGTCGGGAAGGGGTTAAGGAACCATAAAATGTGCAGACTACGATCATATGTGCTACACGATGGGCACACAGTTCTAATGAACGCTCCTGCTGAATGAAGGCTTCATTTTGCTTTGAATAGAATATTGTTCAGCATGGTCGCACAGTTTATGGAAAGTAAGACACACCTGTAATTTTCCTCACATTAATGGTGGTTTTGTCGGCTCCTTTCCTGTTTCGTGCTATAGAGCGGGAGAGGTTCAGAGTCTAAAATCCTAATGGAGATGCCATTGTGCTGCACTTCACAATGTATGAATTATGTATGTCATACAGGGTGACGAGGTCAGACATACTAAGCAGTTTGCCCAGATAAGGTTTACATTAAATGGCTTCTCTGGGACTAGTTAGATCAGATTTAACAGTGCACGGAATCTCTCCATGCTCCATAAAACAGTCTGGATTGTGAATTGTTTTCCTTTCATTTAAGGGGGGATCTTCCAGCAGGATATTACATGAACAATATTACATATCGATCCTTATTAATGTGCTCTTATTTATTATGTTTATGCTATGTCTGTTCATGGCTTCTAGAGTCAATGAATGCATGTTGTGTACTAAGAACATGCTTTGATTTTTAGATTCTGACCTTTAAAATGGATGTTGTTACAGTTTTGTCTAGGAGCTGGTATTATTAGTTGTTTAATACATTTTAGTCACCACTGCATTGTCCTCCTTTGTGCCTTTTCTTCAAATTTGGACACAGGCTCCAGTGGGGTTAGATTAAAGAGTTAAATCAGTCACCTGTCTACATGAGGAGCTAACAGGTGGGGCTCCACTATCCACAACTATCACCAATCCTATCACCTTAAATGGTGGCAATAACCCTTTGATAATAGAGTGTCATATGGAGACAGACAGGGTAAATCTGTTGGAGCTTCAGTGAAGCAAGGACCTTAGGAGATCTCGTTCTTTGGGCCAGAAAGCACACCAATGTATCCGGGATGAATGTTTTCTGACCACTTCCAGCATCCTCCTAAAAAATCCAGTCCCAGTGGTTGAAAATAAACTCTTAGCAAAGCCTGTAGTATATTGTGAGTTCATGCAAAATACTTTGAATGCAGTTTTACCCCTAGTGGGTGGAAGATCTGTCAGCAAAACCGAACAGAGACAGTGGAGACTCCCGTGTGGCTACAGTAATTTAAGTAATTGGGAGCTGTTGGGCAACCAACCGCCAATAAACTAATGAAAAATTGGTTTGGTACAGTGTCAGCCAGTTGAAATAAGTGTTATAGCGCTCAGAAAGGCCTGGTTAACACTTTAGAAATTCACAGTCCTGCCGAGGACCAATATGGACATGGATCTTCTGACTCTAAAGCTCCCCCTATATATTAGACTAATGTCAGCCAAACTCACTAATAACTATGGGTTTGTCCATTAGTCTAACGTGTATAAGTACTGATCTGGCATGTCTGATATTGGACTGCTGATCACACTGTCTCTTGGAGATAAATTGCCGTCAAACATTTTTGGCAGTGGCTCTCACAGTTGTGTTGGACCGAATGAACACTCCTGTGTATGGGAGAGTTGGGCGAATTATCTCTTGGCCAAAGGCCATGAAATATGTATGATGACCTTAACTCAGGGAACCTAAATGCCTCTGCGGCTGTAAAGCCTGGGTCAGTAGACAATGCCATTCTGGATATTGGGGTCTGCAATACCACAAGGATTGTCAGAAGGGTGAAACTAGTCCTATAAAAACAAATAATATATATGTTATACCATGCTTGATGAAAAGACCCAGGTAGTCCAGAAGACTTGCTTTGTAACATATGATGAACGCAATAAGACTCTAATGGCCAATCCTTTGTGCCATATACAGTAACCAAGCCTAAAATCATTGCTTGAATCCAGTATGATTGTTCCCCAGCCATGGTAAGGTTGCATTTTGTGTAATTTTTACTTTTTAGACAGATTTAGAAAAGTCAAACGCCATTTTCAATATATTTGCTTTAAGTCTGTCAATTTGAATAGGATGTTTTCAAACAGAGGCAATAACCAAGCATTTTCCCAGTTTTAACCTAATTTATGATGACTTTTTTTAATTCACAAACTCATTCTTGTAGTCGGTTGAAAAAAGTGAATTTACATTAATAGACAGAAGTGTAATATATTAAAATGTATCAAACATCACGTGATACTTTGACAAATTTAGCAAAAAATGTCAACGCAGCAAAATGCAATCCGGATTTAAATTCCCCCATATAGCCTGTTGTGCAGGTCCTAATCTGAGCCCCAACAGACTGAAAGAAACATATTACAAGAGAAGAAACTTGACCCTCAGAGGAACATCCCTGGGGGCATTGTGCAGTCTGGCAAAAGGTCAGAATCCCACAATCCTGCGTTAATGCAAGTTTCAGATGTACCCTACTTGCCGTGGTCCACGGAGAACAGTTATGCACATAATCATATAGCAAGGGTGGAAACACATATGCATATATTTTTCCCTATGTTTAACTCTAAGAGGAAGAGGGTGGGGAAACCCTAGTAAAGAACTCCTGCTGCTTTTATAAATTCACATCTGATTTGTGTGTGTAAAACATAATTGTTTAAACGAATCCAGACATCTGACTGGCAGCTCCAGCACCACGACCCTCTGGGACATCAGCACTGCACATTGCACATCATTATCCCAGCGCTGCTTTCCATCTCTGCGGCACATATGAAATCATATTTATAATGTTTGATTTGTCTCTGTAGTGCTGATAAGACTTAAGCCGCATATGTTTTTCGATCACATTTGCTTTTAATCTTTTTTGGATAATGCTCCAAAAGCGGTCTTATGTCTGGACCATCACACATGTGGAAACTAAGAGCAACCCCTCTGTTTCCAAAATATTGCACCTTCACAAAATATCATAGTCTAGGGAAGAGTCTCACACTCAGCTGGGTATATGGGCCACATATAGAAAAAATTATTAATTTGGGAGCCATATCCTTTGCAGCACAAAGTGACATTTTTAGTGATACCATATTTTTTTCTATGTACCTTTAAGGTTTATAGCTTGAGTCCTTACGAAAGTGGTAATAAGAAATGTGCACATATTTTGTTTATTTTAGTTTATATATAAAACCGCATCATTAATGGTAAATGAAAAAAAAAACATTAACACCATATACAACCCCTGGCAAAAATGATGGAATCACCTGGCTCGGAGGATGTTCATTCAGTTGTTTAATGTTGTTGAGAAAAAGCAGATGACAGACATGGCACAACACTAAAGTCATTTCAAATGGCAACTTTATGCCTTAAAGAAACACTAAAAGAAATCAAGATAAAAAATGTGGTAGTCAGTAAGGGTAATTTTTTCAGACCAAGCAGAGGGAAAAAAATATGGAATCACTCAATTCTGAGGAAAAAATTATGGAATCATGAAAAACAAAGACACAAAAGAACACTCCAATACATCACTACTGTAGTATTTTGTTGCACCACCTCTGGCTTTTATAACAGCTTGCAGTCTCTGAGGCATGGACTTAATGAGTGACAAACAGTACTCATCATCAATCTGGCTCCAACCTTCTCTGATTGCTGTTGCCAGATCAGCTTTGCAGGTTGGAGCCTTGTCATGGACCATTTTTTTTCAACTTCCACCAAAGATTTTCAATTGGATGGAGATCCGGATATTTGCAGGCCATGACATTGACCTTATGTGTCTTCTTTCAAAGAATTTTTTACAGTTTTTGCTCTATGGCACGATGCATTATCACCTTGATAAATGATTTAATCATCTCCAAACATCCTTTCAATTGATGGGATAAGAAAAGTGTCCAAAATATCAATGTAAACTTGGGCATTTATTTAAGATGCAATGACAGCCATCTCCCACTGCCTTTACCTGACATGCAGCCCCATATAATCAATGACTGTGGAAATTTGTATGTTCTCTTCAGGCAGTCATCTTTATAAATTTCATTGGAACAGCACCAAACAAAAGTTCAATCATCATCACCTTGCCCAATACAGATTCGCAATTCATCACTGAATATGACTTTCATCCATCCATCCATAGTCCACGATTGCTTTTCCGTCGTCCATTGTAACCTAGTTTTTTTCTGTTTAGGTGTTAATGATGGCTTTTGCTTGGCTTTTCTGTATGTAAATCCCATTTCATTTAGGCGGTTTCTTACAGTTCAGTCACAGACATTGACTCCAGTTTCCTCCCATTCGGTCTTCATTCCTTTTGCGGTGCATTTCCTCGTTTGGAGAAATATTGCTTTAAGTTTCCGGTCTTGACGTTTTCATGTCTTCCTTGGTCTTCCAGTATGTTTGCCTTTAACAACCTTCCCATGTTGTTTGTATTTGGTCCAGATTTTAGACAACTAGCTATGAACAACAAACATCTTTTGCAACATTGCGTGTTGATTTACCCTCTTTTAAGAGATTGATAATCCTCTCCTTTGTTTCAATTGACATCTCTCGTGTTGGAGCCATGATTCATGTCAGTCCACTTGGTGCAACAGATCTCCAAGGTGTGATCACTCCTTTTTAGATGCAGACTAACAAGCAGATCTAATTTGATGCAGGTGTTCGTTTTGGGAATCAAAATTTACAGCGTGATTGCATAATTTTTTCCTCAGAATTGAGTGATTCCATAATTGTTTTCCCTCTGCTTGGTCTGAAAAAAGGTACCCTTACTGACTACCACATTTTTTATCTAGATTTCTTTTAGTATTTCTTAAAGCCATAAAGTTACCATTTTAAATTACTTTAGTTTGTGCCATGTCTGTGATCTGCTTTTTTCTACAACATTAAACAACTGAATGAACATCCTCTGAGCCCAGTGATTCCATAATTTTTGCCAGGGGTTGTAGTAATTTTGTCCAATTTGTTGCAGTAATGTGCCCCATGCTGATACTCATTTTGAAGTAATATGACCATCCTGGTCGCCTTCTACACATGTGCCCATCCTGGTCCCCTTTTTGTAGTAATGTCCCCATTCTGGTCTCCTACTTGTAGCAAGATTATCATCCTGATCCTCTTGTATTAATGTCCCCCATCCTGGTCGCCTTCTTGTAGTATTTCCCTATCCTGGTCCTCTTCTTGTATTAATGACCCCATCCTGATCCCCTTTTTGTAGTAATGTCCCCATCCTAGTCAACCACTATGATCCCCATCTTGTAAAAATGCTCCACATCGTGGTCAAAATCTTGAGGTCTTGAGGTAGTGTCCTCACCCTGATCCTCTTCTACTAGTAATGTTCCTGATTCTGATCCTCATCTTGCAGTAATATGCCCCATCATGGTCTTATTCTTGTAGTAATATCCCCATATTGGTCCTCTTCTTGTAGTAATGTCACCATCCTGTTCCTCTGCTTGTAGTAATGTCCCCATCATAGTCCTCTTCTTGTAGTAATGTCCACACTGTAGTAATATATCCATCCTAATCCTCATCTTGTAGTAATGTCCCCTATTTTGATCGCATCTTGTAGCAATGTCCTCATCCTGGTCCTAACCTTGTAATGTGGCCCATCCTAATTCCCATCTTATAGTAATGTTCTTGATCCTGATTCCCATCTTGTAGTTATTGGCTCCATCCTAGTCACCTTCCTGTAGTAATGTGCTAATGTGTAGTCAATTCTGGTCCTTTTCTTGTAGTAATGTCCCCATCCCGTCCTGGTCCTCCTCTTGTAGTAATGTCCCCATCCCGGTCCTCTTCTTGTAGTAATGTTCCCAATCCTGGTCCTCATCTTAGGCTGGAATCACATGTCACGGATGAGTAACCTGGAATGGCTCTCCACTGTCAGGACGGGAGTGTGGAGCTGCTCAGAGAGGGGAGGCCAATCCATGTAATGTACCCCATTCTGATCTACATCTTATAGTAACCTCCCCTCTATTGTGCTTTTCACAGTTGTGGAGCCCACTGGGATGAGCTACTCGGTACCGGACTGGGGCATCACAGGGGGTATCACGGCGGTCCTTGGTCCGGACCGTGTCCCGAGCCCACAAGTAATGGGGGTTATTTACAGGGGAGTTTGTCGTGTCGCCACCCACGGGTTGTGGTCAGGGTGACCACCGCTGCTGCAGAACCTTAGGGGATGATGTTTGGCAGCCGGTGATGTATCGGCTCTCTGCGGGCAGAGCCTGGTTCCCCGGGGGCAGTGATGATAATAGTCTGTAGATGGTGCATAGTAGGGGTAGTGATGGAGATGATAGCTGTTTGTGAGGGAACGCAGGATTTGAGCACAAGGATCACACAGACTCACGGTTTTGTAGTTTTCCAAGTCTTTACTGTAGATGTCGTTCAGTATTGTCCACGGAGTCTGTACTAGGGCCGGGTTGCTCCCACCCTGACCGGGTCCTTGGCTTCCTACTCTTGTGCTTTGTGTGTGGCCCTGCTGCCGCTTTAGCTAAGCTGCTGGCCCCGTCTCCCCTCACGAGTACCCACTTGCTAGGCAACTTGAGTCTTAAATTTGTGTTTCTGACCCCGCCGTGTTGCTTTGCTGTGGTACAGTAAAGATATATAATCTTCACTTATCTGGTGTTTTCTGTGCTGCTCGTGTCAGGCACAATTGCGGATCTGGTATCCGGTCTTTGCGCTTCACCGGGGTGAGTTATAGGGTAACTCTGTGTCCCGGATGTGTTCCTCTGCTTCTCATACTCCTTTCCTCAGACCTTGGCCGGCCTGGAAGTGAACAGTGGACCGTGGGTTGGGCCTGACGCAGCCCTTTTACACCCAGGAAATCTCCTAAGATGGTATGGAATACTACCTCTTCTTTCTTGACAGGTTGGACCTGTATGGGTACGGTTACTTCTGGTGTCTTCAGGGTTTCAGTACACGGTTTGAGATGGTCTCTTGACACAACTGCTGACGTTCTTCCTTCGTCTTTGCTGATTAGACACATTTTAGCAGTGTCTAAATTGGATGGTAAGACTGTATATGGGGTGGTTTCCCACTGATTATCCAATTTGTTGGTGCGTCTCTTTCTCTTGAGAACTTGCTCACCAGGTTGTAATGGGGTTGTTTGAGCACGTTGGTTAAAGGTTCTCTCTTGTCTTGCTCTAGCTTGCTGAAGATTTTTCTCTATGCACTCTTGTACTTGGCGATACTGCTGCTGACTTTGGGTATCCCAATTGGATTCTTCAACTTCTGCGTCTGGTTTCAGAATTCCCATATCTAAATCAATTGGCAGTTTACTGGGTCTTACACGCATAAGGTAGGCTGGGGTGCAGTTTGTAGAACTCATCGGGACATGGTTGTACAAGTCTACCAAATCGGGTAATTTCTTTGGCCATTGATTTCTTTCTGACTCTGGAAAGGTTTTCAACAGGTCAGTCACAATATGGTTCATCTTCTCGCATAAGCCACTGGTTTGGGGATGATAGGCTGTCGTGAGGATCTTCTTACAGCTGTATATGTTGCAGAATTCTTGGAAAGTCTCTGATTCAAAAGCTGGACCTTGGTCTGCATGGACTTGTTCCGGGTAGCAGTGAGGTCTACAGAAATGTGTCTGAAATGCTTTTGCAGCCGTCTTCGCTGTCAGGTCCTTGACAGGTACCACCACTAAGAAGCGAGAGTAATGGTCCACGATGGTTAAGGCATAGCTATAGCCTGACCGGCTTGGTGACAACTTGACGTGGTCTAACGCAACTAACTCGAGTGGTTGCTTGGTTACTATGGATTGGAGTGGGGCTCTCTGTTGATCTTTTCTTCTGAGGTTGCACGGGCCACATTTTCTACACCAATATTCAATTGATTTTCTCATGCCAACATGTTGGTCTAAATCCATATATTAATGGGATAGTTATATTCTATGTGGATGTTGTTTCCACCGAAGAGCTGGGCTTTGTAGTCTGCGCTGACCTCAAGAAACTTCCAGTCCAGTAAAGGCTTAATCAGGTTCTGGTTTATTTGCCTACGCGTTTCGTGGCTTTAAATCTGCCACTTCATCAGGGCTATTCAGCTAGCCCTGATGAAGTGGCAGATTTAAAGCCACGAAACGCGTAGGCAAATAAACCAGAACCTGATTAACCCTTTACTAGACTGGAAGTTTCTTGAGGTCAGCGCAGACTACAAAGCCCAGCTCTTTCTTCGGTGGAAATTATTTATCTTCAGTGGGCTCCTGCAGCGACCATTACCAGGCTCTCTCAGTTTGTTGTGGCTCTCACAACCACCGCAGGTGAGTCACACCGATTGGGGGGACTGGACTATTTATTAAGAAGATAACGCCCTATGTGCGCTCCCTATTTATCCTTATGTGGATGTTGTTGGCACTTGCACTTTGGGTTGATACTAGTATATACTTATATTCCTGATATTCAGACCGCATATGTGGTTGGATGTATATCTGTTTCCCTGTTTTATACTAGATTCTGCACGTCCTTAATAAAAGTTATAATATATATTTCATCATACCCTGTGGTCGCCTTTTTCCTTTTCCTTTCTAAATGTAATTGCGATGGGTATATACGTTGATCCTGATATATCCCACTGACATTTATTTTCCGGATTACGTGGAAAATGAAGTGGGCTTTACTGCTTGTGATAAAATTTACTATCATGCCAACCCAGTAGAATCTGTCTCTTAAGAGCAGTTCCAACTTCTTCCATCCAAAATGACCTGCACCGTTGTGGTAGGCTTCTAAGACCATTTTGACGTCTCTCTTGGGTATGATAATCTGCCAGCCCAACTCATGTGTTTTAGGGTTGGTGTGCCTTCTGCAGAGCTTAGCTTGATATAGGAACAACTTGCTTTTCTCCTTCCAGAGTTGTTGGGTCTCAGCTGGAGCGTTCTGATTAGGGTACGCACCTTGTTGTATAAGCAGTTCTTTCACTAGCTTCACAGGTGGGTCGCTATCTTGGGTGTCAGCCCATCCATGGTGCGCTAACGGGTTGAGATTTGCCTCCTGTTGTCTTTGGTAGATCCCGGGTTGATACTTTTCTACCTTAGAACGATGAAAGGCCGGTAGCTCAATCTCTTCCAGCCCCCCCGGTTCCTCTTCCACCTTTTTCAGGTGTGGCATCCGGGATAAGGCATCTGCGTTCCCGTTCTTGCGGCCTGCCCTATATTTGATGACAAAATTGTAGTTAGACAGCCGGGCTCTCCATCGCTGCTCCAACGCACCTAATTTTGCTGAGTCCAGGTGGGTCAACGGGTTGTTGTCAGTGTAGATGGTAAATTCTGCAGCTAACAGGTAGTGCTTGAAATGTTCGGTTACAGTCCAAACTACTGCCAGTAGTTCTAACTTGAAGAAACTGTAATTCTCGAGGTTTCTTTCCGTAGACCGGAATTTCCTGCTTGCAAAGGCAATAACACTCTCTCTTTGCCTCCTCGCTTCTGTGATAGTACTGCTCCCAGTCCCACATTGCTGGCATCCGTGTTCAGAATGCAGGGTTGATGGTAATCCGGGTATGCCAGGATCTCTTCTCCTGTCAGTGCACACTTTAGCTTGTTGAAGTTGTCTTCCCTCCCTTCACTCCACTGGAAAGGAGGATTACGGGTTAAAGACCTTTTTGACTGTCCTACCAGGATGTTTTGCAGGGGAGCTGCTAACTTTGTGAATCCTCTGATAAATCTTCTATAATAGCCTACCAGGCCCAGGAATTGCCTCACTTCTTTTACATTAGTAGGTCTTGGCCAACCCCTTATCACGGTGACTTTATAAGGATCCGGTGCTACTCCCTCTGAACTCACAACGTGTCCCAGGTACTACCTTTGGCTTGAGAAGGTGGCACTTGGATGGCTTGATTTTCATGCTGTATCTGGAAAAGGCCTCAAAACACTTCTGCCAGGTCTTGTAGATGTTGCTCATATGTCTTGGAGTAGACTATGATGTCATCTAGGTACAGGAGGACAGTTTCAAAGTTCTTATGTCCTAGGCAGCTCTCCATCAGACGTTGGAAGGAACCGAGTGCGTTGCAGAGTCCAAACGGCATAGAATTGAACTCACAGAGGCCCATCGGAGTAGTAAACGCTGTCTTCTCCTTGTCGGCCTCTGCCACAGGAACTTGCCAGTAGACAGATCAAGGGTAGAAAAGTAGTTAGCAGATTTTAATGCAGCTAATGACTCCTCAATCCTAGGTAATGGGTATGCGTCCTTATGTCTGATGTGGTTGATCTGCCGGTAATCTACGCACAGTCTCATGGTCCCATCCTTCTTTCTAACCAACACTAAAGGCGCTGCCCAGGGGCTACAACTGTCTCTTATTACCCCTGCAATTTTCATTTCTTTGAGCATGTCTTTGGTGGTTTGGTAATGAGCGGGTGGTAATGGTCTACACCTCTCTATAGGCTGATGGTTACCTGTGGGTATAGTGTGCTCTACCCCGTTAATTTGCCCAAAGTCTAACGGGTGTTTGCTGAATATCTGTAGATGACCATTACACTTAGCACTGAGTGTAATGGTCGTCTGACCTGAATCTGCTGTGGTAAGAAAATTTATTTTCTATTTGTGTCCTTTGCTCACTTTAGATAAGAATTTAGTGGATAGGACTTGTGAGATGTGGGGAGCCGTGTAGTGGCTCACAAGCTTACATATTTTGGACCAAAAGACAAACCAATACCCCACAATTTGCTATAGTTTAAAATTAATTTTCCACAATTTCATCACCTGTCATTGTGTTTTTTTCTTGCACTCTTTTTGTTGCTGTGTGCACCTGGGGCATATGGGTGCGTTTGTTCCGGCAGGTGGCAGTGTTGAATGCCATAACAGCCCGCCTACTGAGATGGGGGCTAATGTAAGAGGCTGGGCATACACTGTGCAAACCTGTGTGAACTGCGCCCTATATGAATCCCATTGTGTTTGCAGGACAACCAGTGGTCACTGCCTCTGTGAGAAAGGAGGTTGCTAGTGATTGGGGCTGGTGTCTTGCATTCATAGTGCCTTCATTTATAACCTGGGCAAAGCTGCACACAGCACTGAGTGTAATGGTAGTCTGACCTGAATCTGCTGTGGAAAGAAAATTTATTTTCTATTTGTGTCCTTTGCTCACTTTAGATAAGAATTTAGTGGATAGGACTTGTGACATGTGGGGAGCCGTGTAGTGGCTCACAAGCTTACGTGTTTTGGACCAAACGACAAACCAATACCCCACAATTTGCTATAGTTTTTGCTGAATATCTGCTTATATTCTTTTACTACTTGGTATACTCCATGCTTTTGATGGGGAGGTGTAGAACTGGTACCCACATGTAGCTTTTGGCACCAATCCTCCTAAGGTAATTCTTAAACTCCTGAGGAAGTGTACAGTGGGTATACGAAACGCGTTGAGTCTGTGGAGGAATAAAGATCTTTGTCTTAAGATCTGAGGTCCTTGGAGTGATTTTCTTAACCAAATCTTCGAACAGCGTGATCTACAAGCCGGATTCCTATATCAACGCATATGATTTATACAACTCTTCTGGCTGATTGCTGCGTTCAACAGGATCCAATTGTCTGGTTTATTAGTGGCTGTGTTACACACAACCTGACCAAGTGAGTGCGACCATACTTATAATTGACTGATTGTATCGGATAAGACCCTATTGTGTGCTTCCTCTCCATTTATTAAAAATAGTTCTTATCCTTTGAATACAACTACCCTGTTTCCCCAAAAATAAGACACCATCTTATATTAATTTTTGCTCCCAAAGATGCACCATGTCTTATTTTCAGGGGGTGTCTCATCTCCATGAAGAAGAATTCACATTTATTGATGAACAAAAAAAAAAAAGAACATTTGTTATCTACTGTACAGCAGTTGTCATCACAAACCAGCATAACCAAACTATGTCATCCATCCATCATTCATCTGCAGCCCCCATAATCCTCCAATATTCCCATCAACCATCTGCAACCCTATCATCCATCAGCATCCCCCAATATCCCTCTGTAGCCCCCATCATCCCCCAATATCCCTCTATAGCCCCCATCATCCCCCAATATCCCTCTGTAGCCCCCATCATCCCCCAATATCCCTCTGTAGCCCCCATCACACATCTGCAGCCACACACTTAGCCAGCCAGTCACACACACACACAGTACCACTATTGCCGGAGCCTGCCGCCACCGCTTCATTCCTCCCCTGCCTCCCTGTGTGTACGTATTCAGGCGCCGCTCAACATAAATGTACAATAGTAAGCTGTCAGCCAATCAGGCAGCGACTGCTGGCGTCTGATTGGATGCCGAATTACCGTATATCTATGCTGAGCGGCACCCGGATGATGTCCATATCAATATTGAGCAACATCTGACATCAGTCACTTACCTATTAGACTTAGACTTCAGATATTACCAAGAGCCTACATTATATATAAAACACCCAGATATAACTCTACACAGTTAATGCTGAGCTCATTAATGCTAGTGTTGAAGTGTTTAAAGCCAAACTTTGGATTTGAATAAATTCACCTTTCTTGTTGGCTGTAGGTGACCTTTTAAAGCACCACTCAAGTATTTTTTTCACAGTTGGAGTGGCACTTTACATCTAAGTACACTGCCCCAGTTATACACACACCTTTTGGCAGGTTTACCTTTTACAGATGCCACTCCAGTTCCTCAGCGCCATCTTGTGTGCATAACTTTTGTCTGGCCAGAAATCAGAAGTTAAGTCACAAGCTCTCTATGGGTATCGGTAAGAGGCTCTTCTCGGGCATGGGGGGCAGATGGTTGAGTGTGAGGTTTATGAGAAAAACTCGTAGGACCAATCACCTAAGTGAAAAGCTCAGGGAACCTTGAGGAGTCTCTAAACAAAGTCTACTCATTCCAGGTCAAAGTGAATTTATTCCTGGAATCCGAGCAATCAACCAAGAGCTCCTCCATCCTGCATATCTCAGCCATCTCAGTGTACCACTCTGCAATAGGGGGTGAAAGGGTAGACTTCCAATATCTTAGAATACCTGCCCTGGCTGCCGAAAAGGTAGAAGCGAAGGATATCCTTCTTGTGAAGGCTAAGGGGCCCTGGTGACACAGAGCAAGACCACTTACGGGTTTCCACACCAAATCCCGACCAGTGACTAGGGTATAGTTCTCAAACACCCGAGTCCATAAGGGCCTATGTCTGTCACAACTCCACCAAATGTGAAGCAAGGTACCAACCTCGGATCTGCATCGCCAGCAGTTCTCAGAGACCGAAGGGAAGATCTTATGTAACCGAGAAGTATACAGGTACCACCTCGTCAAGATCTTATAATTCTTTTCCTGCACCACACATGTGGCTCTAAATTTGTGAGTGAAGATACAGTTCTGGCTTTGTAAAGCTTACGACGCGGGAAGATAAAAAGAAAATGAGTGATGTGTCACTTATTGGGCTGCTTAGTCTAGTTTTGATAAAAATCACAGTTTTTTCAGCCAGAGATTGTCACTAGATGACTAGTTGTCTCGTTCCATGTAGGCCTCCATATTCGTGAGAGCTATATAACCCTGTCCACACCACTGATAGGCAGGTCTCTTCAAATAGCAAAAACCTGATGACAGATTCTCTTTAAGGGAAACCAATTACCGTATATTGAAGTTCATACTACCAAAGCTACCATAAGTCCAAGACACAGGGAATAATCATAAAATGACCACTGGAACAATAATTGAGCTCAAAGTACCTTGAAGGATTATTCCCATTCGGCCTTTCATGCCTGAGGCGAGAAGAACTCTTACCAGGTGAGGATATGGATACAGACGAGCTACGCTATGGCATGTGTGTGACTCTCATAGACATTAATGGGTGTTACAGAAACAGCATAGTACAGCAAGATATAGGCTATAGCTGGCTATATGCAATATAGTTTGCCCCCAATGTGAATTAGCACCTTTACTCAGGTCTTGAAGACATATATTACAAGAAACCCATAATGATGGGAAGAATTTTCTGCTCTTGCAAGCATTTGTCATACACTGTGGTCTGGATATACAGAGCCATTGCTCGGCAGTAGACAATGCTAAGTAACATCGCTACATATCAGAAGGCTAATTTGAAAACATTAGCAACATTTACACAGGATTGTAAATTAAAGACAGTTACATAGCCACAATACCAGGGTCAAGTCGGTTCAGCCTGCATTTCTATGAATAGTGCTTAAATGAAGAATAAAATGTCTTCAAAAGCACTTTACGGCCAAGTGAAGTTTTATTTGCCGCTATTAATCTGTAAGAGGTCACTAGAGTCAAGATCACTTTAAATACACTAATGTAGCCACCGTTACCATAGAAACAGAACTCTGCAATGGTTTGTTAAGCAAAATAAAAGTCCAAACACAGCAAATCTAACATTTCTCCGTGTGATCATTTAGCATATAAATGTGATTCCAAGTCTTGAGCACCTATAGGTCTAAGGAAATGGCCCCAGGAGGTTGTTTTTTCTCATTTACAGATATCAAAAGAAAAATATGGTGCCATCCCTTGCATATATTAACTATAGTTCCACCTTCTCTTTTTTTTTTCAGTCATAAAAAATTCATTGGGAATTGATGAGATGTGATGCTACGATGGTGCTGATACGACATGGGACCTGGGAACTGAGAAGGGGAGCACCACCGGGACTGGCCAGGGTTGACAACTTGACTTTTTACATTTGCTGGATAGCTTATAAAAAAAAACAAAAAACGCAGACAGCCAATATTTTTTACGGACATATTGAAAAACTATAATAATAAATAATTCTGATAAGCGATTCATGTCCACAGCCCATAATTCTGAAATGAAGACATCAGCTGCGTTCACTGAAAATTGTCAAATGATGATAGTTAAGTTATTATTTGGTCAAAGCAATGCAGAAAATATCATCCTAAATTTACCGTACTACTAACATGAAGTCCAATATGTCATGAAAAATCGGTTCTTGGAATCACTAGGATAAATGGAAGCGTTCCAGAGTTATAACCTCAGAAAGTGACACTGGTCAGAATTGCAAAAATGAGGCTTGATCCTTAAGAGTTTAAACCCATGGCCTGTAGTTGTATCTGTGCCCCTGGTGTCATTGTCTCCTTAAGGCCACTTCACACACACAGATATCTGAGTCCAATATCTGAACAGATCTCTGGTTGCAGTGAAATCATGGATACATTGCTCCATGTTGTACACAGCCACAAAATGGAACAATGTTTCCATGATTTCACTGCAACCAGAGATCTGTTCATATATTGGACTCAGATATCTGTGTGTGTGAAGTGGCCTTTACACTACCTGATATCCTGTCCTTTTTGATGTATAAACAATGTTTGGATCCCCTGTTTCATGTGATGAATTGTATTAAACTTTTATATTTTTGCATGAGAACTCTGGTATCCTTCCATTTGTCAGTAAGGTACAATGAACACAATTTTTCTGCTGTTTAAATAAGTAAAAGTGTTGTACCTAGCACTCATGAGATCCTTACTTCCCCACCTGCTTCTTAAGTTATAATATGTATAACTCTCTTAAACATCAAAAGAAAATCAGATTCCTTGAATTTTTTTATGGACAGGGCAAAAAGTGCCCCATTTCTATAGACTGACCTGGACTTTATGGATGGTTGGCAACCCAGGTACCAGCACATGATGGGCATACATTCCACTACTGGGGGAAATCAAGGGCATAACATCGCAGCAGTACTTGGAAAGGTAGACTGAAGATTTGATCAGTGCCCTACAAAGCCATGTTTCCATATCAGCATACAGGGATTTATACGTGCCACTAAGGTGGAGTTGAAAGAACCAAAATAACCACCCCAAAATAAACGGCAACGTCGTTTTGTCTCTGCTGTCTATTACATATCTATTACATGTCAAAATTAAAGGGAATCTATCAAAAGGATCTATCTGTCTAAGCAGGAATCTGTCTGAAGGTCAACCCTCCTAAACCGTGTATATGGGCATGAAGGTCATAGTAAGTGGAATGAACAGAGACCATCATCTCTATGATCCGACAACTTATTGCAGAGAAATCTGTTCTCAATATGTAAATGAGCTGCTAAAATCTCTGGGTGGGATAGAGAACTTACCAAGAGTCTTCTTCCAGAGCTGATCCCCTCGCTAAATGTGTGACATAAGGTTCTGCTCTTGTAAGCTCAGGTGTGAGCAGATCATCACAGTCCTATCTTCTATGGAGAATTCTGCCCTTCTATGGCTAACTTTCTTCTGAGTTGGTGCCGCTCAAGTTGAAGCCAGTGCACATAGAAAGGCAGCACACTGCACATAAGCTAGGACCATAGCGATCTGCTCGAAGCTGAGCCTTCATGAATGGAGCCTGATGTCACACATGCAGCAATTTACAGTGGTGTTCAAAAGTCCTGCATAGGTGTGAAGAAAACTATATATTTCATACTTCTGCATCTCTACAGTGAAACTGGTGGAACATATATGTTTTTGTAATCCCTTATTGTATGCCATACTCATTTTTGAATGTCCCAAGTGTATAAATTGTTATGGTATGCGCATTTTTTATATTTTTTTTTACAGCATAACCATAGCTACACCAGTACAGTGTGTAGAATGGTGAACAGGTTTCTAAGTTCATTAACTTCCAATGCAAGTTCACACAGACTTAAATGTTATTTTTTAAGATTTATTATTTTTTATTTAATTCAGAGTCCTGAAAAGGGCCTTTTGAGTGCATCTTTAGCTTCTAATACTTTATTGGCCGCCTTTGCTCTTGAGCACCAACTTGCATCTCTGTGGCATTGAGTGAACAAGCTTCTGCAGATGTTCACGAGTGATGATGTGGTTCCAGGCCTGTATCTGAGCCTCAATCAACTCTCTCTTGGTCCTTGGCTGTTTTTTAGATATCTCTATCGAAACCTTGTGCCACAAATTTTCAATTGGATTGAGGCCCGGGGACTGCGCTGGCCAGTCAATAGTAGCCACCTTGTTCTTTTTTTCCCATTCCGTTACTGTCTTAGCTCTGTGACAAGGAGCATTATCATCCTGGAAGATATAATTCCCTGAAAACAGGTGTTGAGCAGAAGGCAGTATTTTCTTATTAAGGATGTCTATGTATTTTTTTGCATTAACCATACCCTCCACAATATGAAGCCTTCCAACACCATTGGCTGCCATACAGACCCAGACCAATACTTTCATCGGATGTTTCACAGAGAAGCTCAAACACTCTGGCTTGTACTCTTCATGTGGAAACCTTCTCACATAAGACTTGCCATCATTTCCTAAAATGCAAAAAGTGCTTTCATCACTAAATAGCACTTTTTCCCACTCCTCCTTCCTCCATTTTGAATATTTCAATGCCCACAGTTTTCGCCTTTGTCTTTGTATGGCTATCATCAATGGCTTCTTTCGGGCCTTGCACCCTCTCAATCCTGCTTCCAATCATATCTTCCTAACAGTTGATGTTGCTACCTCAATATTGCACTTTTCTTGCCATTCTCGCAGAAGCTGAGGAGAGGTGAGCATTCGATTGGCATGGGATGCTCTTATCAGTACTCTATCCTCCCTTTTAGTTGACTTTCTGGGCCGACCAGATCTGGACTTGTCCTGGGTAATTCCAAGCTGCTTATGTTTCTGCAAAATACTTATGATTGTACTCTGATTACAGCCGACCTTCCTGGCGATCTGGGGGCCAGTATAACTCTCTTCATGTAGCACCACAACTCGCACACGACCTGCCGCTGACAAAAATCTGAAGGCTCCCATCATAAAGCTCTACAGTATGATTCAGTAGATAGACCAACAGATAAAACAAACAAACAAAGCAGCAGATGTGATGCAATGTAATGGAAAGTGATTGGCTGCCATATCCAGGTTATGATTGGTCACAAGAACCTCATCTGTGATTGCCTAATTTTGGATCTGAAGCTGTACAATATTTAGTTGTGCTCTCAATTCCCATATTGTTGCA
Organism: Allobates femoralis; assembly: GCA_033576535.1. Taxonomy (NCBI): domain Eukaryota; kingdom Metazoa; phylum Chordata; class Amphibia; order Anura; family Aromobatidae; genus Allobates; species Allobates femoralis. Next base: position 53,787,694 of record JARQOC010000012.1, read on the forward strand.
ATAATTTCAGGCAAAACTGCTTCAAAAGCTAAAAATATTACAGGGAGAGAATGCAAAATTGTATACTGAACAAAACCATATATAATAAGTCATATTAGCATCGAAGATATTCGACAGAAAACGTTTAAAACTTGAAAAATCAATTTATGCTATGACTATGCAGGACTTTTGAACACCACTGTACATACAGAAGCATCACTAATGGAGATGAGTGAACAGGTGTTCATGCCCCAAGTTTGAGTACTTTACATATCCAAAGCACTCGAGTGTGCATCGGTGTGTTCCAGTATGCTTGGTGCTCGAGCCAGTGCAAGCCGCTTCCTCGGCAAGCACTGGGGGTAAAAATCAGTGTTATGGGGTGTAATGTGTTGTAAACAAAACAAATTACAAATTACAACCCTCGGAAATAGTTTACTTATGGCTGGGAAAGAGCTAAACTGCCCAATTAGGTTTTGGTCAAGTTTTGGTCCTGAGCAGAACGCAAATAAATTCCACCTCCACCTCCTAAAGTCGATCTTACACGGGTCAGCTCATCTCTATTCACTAAGCATTAAAATAAGCTATAGAAGAAGAAACTTAGGGGGGAAACACACTATCCTACTTATATGCGAGTCTCTCGGACGAGAGTCGGATCAGTGACCCTGAATGGCCTCTCCCTCCCTGGACGGGAGTGTGATGCTGCACAAAAACACAAGCAGCTGACACTCCCGTCCTGACAGAGAGAGGTCGTTTAGGGTCACTGATCCGACTCTCGTCTGAGAGACTTGCATTTAAGTAGGAGAGTGCGTTTCCACCCTTAAAATGATCTATGTCCTCCGAAGAGATCTTAACACTTCCTTTACATATTAAGTAAACCATGGATTTCTATGCAATAAGACACCAAATCGCAGATATCAAGGTATCATTTTATTCACCTTCCTATGACTTTCTTGCCCATATGGACAGCTTAGGATGGTTGATCCTACTGTTAGACTCATTTATACGCATGCTGGGATTTGTCCATTACAAATAAGCAAAAAAGTAAATTTACTAACAATTTTGTTTTATAGCGATGAGCACATATATGCAATCTGGCACATTTATACTATTGGTAGGTCACATATTCTTCTCCCAGCTGGTTTATCTGGTCTATATCTGATAATATGTGTGCCTATTTAGACAATTGTCAGATTGGCTTCTTTAAATGGCTTCAGTTTGCCAAAGCAATGTACAAATTTAATCTACGAGCTGTGAGGCACCGCCGGCATGATCCGCATGGCTGGGGTACATCACATGTAGGATCAGAGGATGATCCTGTGCACACTGGCCGGTTTTTCCTGTGATGATAATACTGTGTGAACCAACCTGAACACAATGAGGTCATGAGCCTAATGAGCGGCAGTGAGAGTGGGCTGAGATCGAGGAGTCCATGAGGAATAGGATGTAATGAGTGAGTGCTGACAACCCGGAACACAGGGAGTTAACCTGAGCTGTGTGACAGGCTGATTACAAGCAGCTGAGGGGGTGTGTCCATGTGGGAGTGGCTGGCACGATAAGAGCCGGCCACCTGAGTGATTGTGAGATAGATTCTGGAGGCTGAGATTGATCCTGGAAGCTGAGATTGATTCAGATGGAAGCTGAGACCAGCCAAGTGCAGAGCAGTCTAGAGGCTCTGAGTACATGATGGGAGCATGCTAGCTCCATGCCGGTGCCGAGGTCCGGGGTCGTGTCCGCACCTGGAGGGGGAAGCCGTGGCTGAACCTGGTGGATACTGGTCCGGGCGTGGGGTGAAACACGCCCGGGAAAGGAGCCTGTGGGGATGCCTGGTGGAACCTGTGACACAGGTAGCGAGACCCGGATCCGTGCCCGGTAAGAAAGCAGTTCCCGAGCGATAGTGTGAACTGTGCACCTTGTGTGCGTAAATCATGTTAGGCGAGTATAGACCGCCCTTGGGACCGACTCAGTGGAGTCCGTTAAAGGTCCTGATGAACCGGAATGTATGTAGCCCTTGGAGGCAATTGTATGTAGTGTGCCAGGCGGGCATAGACCGCCTTTGGGTCCGAGTCAGAGTACTCAGTTAAGGGACCCGATGAACTATGTGTATGAGGGCTTAGGTAATGGCCCTGAATGAGAGATGATGACCTATGTAAGACCCATGTATAAAGATGTGGGGAGAGAGTGACCCAGCGAGTATGGATGATGTTGGAGGCGTTCCGTCCTTGGGACGAGAGGGAGGCTTTCCCTGCTGCATGCAGAGGGTACCTGATCCCTCAACCACGACCTCTAATGGTGTGGGTGTGCCTGTGGTGCCAGAGACAGGGGTAATAGGGCTCCTAGTAGGTATCGGATGTGGTTCCCGTGTACTATGGTTTGCCAATCCCTGTAATGGGCCATGGAGGGGCCACAGTCCATGGATGTGGGCTGTGAGCAGGTGTGTGATCCATGGACGTTTGAATGATGGATCACATACGGTGTGTAAGGTCCCGGTCAGGCAGGATTCCTGACTACGGGTGAATGTATATCATCATGCTGGGGGGACTAAAGCCAGGCGGCAGGTACCGCCATTGGGACCCACAGGGCCCGTTGAGGCGTATGTAACGAAGGTCAGAAGCAGGGGTTAGAAGGGCTCCCGTACTGGGTAACGCGTGGTTAGGCCTGAGGCCGCAGCCACGGGTTACTAGGGTTTGCCAATCCCTGTTATGAACCCGGAAGGGTCATCATCGTAATGTAACTTATGTATAGTGTAAGTAGGCCGGAGGCCGTAGCCACCCGGGAGCTGTTAGTAGAGCTCCAATGGGGACAGAGATGGTTACAGGTCCCGGGTTACTATAAAACGTTATGTGCAATATAAGTGTTATGTAATGTTATATGTAAATGTATGATGTGTTTATGTATGGTGTTTTTAATCAATGTGATATGTGTCAAACATGCTACCCGGGTTATGTGATTAATATGTGAAAATAAACGGGTAGACATTGGTTAACCTTATAAACACGTGTTCTTGTCGTTTTGCAAGCGGGTTCCCCAGTTGCTACCTCACAGAGCCCACAGGACAATGCTAAGCAGACATCATAAACATAGTGTAATTCCTTGCACCATGTTAAACATAACAGATTACTGAAACGAAGGTGACCAACATCCATAAAAGCAGCAGACATTCCTCACTGTATGTTGTATCACTTCTGTAGAGAATGGATTAATTACATTAAATTCTTCATGCTCTGTAGAGCGATATTAGTGCAAATCAAAGTGAAAATAGTTAATGTGAAACGCTGCATGGAAATGCTTTTTAATATAATAGAGTTATCTGCAATTAAATGAGAATCAGGGTAATTTAAGAGGAATGCAGTAAAAAAGGAAAAGAAGAAAAAAATCAATTCCTAACACAAAGTCATAAGGTTATGTCTCCTGAATGGGCATTTACAATAGAAATTCAGCAGGAAGAGGATTTGAATACAGATGATAAATACAGGATCTTCCATCATAGCCATGTAACAATCCGCACAGAGCTGTGGTCCATTTATATTTTATAATAGATAGCTCTAAAAGATGTTGTCTAAATCCATAAGCCTGTAGTTACTCTAAGTGTCACTATGTGACTGCAGATTTGTGAATCCTTGCATCACATGCACTGTGGGGTTTTGCCGGTTCCAGAACTGGAATGGCGGTCACATGGCCGCGAACATGCAATATGTATACTCCACCAAGAATAAGACTAGAAGAGCACAGCCTCGCTCAATGCAAGTGTATTGTGTAAGGCCGCTCCCCTATAGTTAGATTTTGGTCGAGAATCTGCATATCATATACTTGTGGCTGTAGGACTGCTATTCCCAGTTCTGAAACCGGCAAAACCTCATAGTGCATGTGATATGAGGATTCACAAGTTTACATAGGGTGACACAAATAGGGACTGTAAATTTATGGCATTAGACCAGACATCCCCTTTAAGACTTTTACAGAACAGAGCTTGATTGCGAAAGAAAAATAAAATAAACAAAACAGTCCATATCGGTCAGGAGTGGGGAACTCCAGACCTCGAAAGCCGCAGACAGTGCAGGTTTTCAGGATTTCCTTAGTATTGCACAGGTGATAATTGAATCACCTGCACAGGTGATGATTCCAACCCCTGTGCAATGTTAAGGAAATCCTGAAAACCTGCACTGTCTGCGGCTTTCGAGGTCTGGAGCTCCCTACCACTGATATAGGTCTTCTACACATCCTCAAACCCAGTAATTCTCTAGCAGAGCTGACTAAAGGCCCCGTTACACATAGCGACGCACCAGCAATCCTGACTACGATCCGAGGTGGTCGCTAGAGAGATGCCATACAGGCAGACTTACCAGCGATGGCCCAGCGATGCGCAGACAACCCGATGGTCATTGGGATCTGTCAGGTTCTCGGCCGCAGAATGGGGATCGCTGGTCGTTGCTTGTGTCACACACAGCGGTCCAGCATGCCCAGCGGGAGATCGCTGATCAAAAAATGGTCCAGGCCATTCATTAATCTCCCAGCGGGGGGCCGATCGCTGTTAAGTGTCACACACACACACAGTGGTATCGCCAGCGAGGTCGCTGCTACGTCACAAAACCTGTGACAATGCGGTGATGTCGATAGCGATATCGCTATGTGTAACTGGGCCTTACCAGAGGTGCTTTCATCTCAACGCCCCAACAACAAATGAAGCAAGTGAACTTCCTTTTATAGCCAATGCCAACGGATCATTTTTTGTCGAAAAAAAGCAGCACAAACGCATTATCCATTTGTGTTGCTTTTTTGCTTTTTTTTTTTTAATGCTGCTTTTGCTTTTTTAAAGCAAAAAACGCAGTATTCCATAGGGGGAGCACAGACAGACACACAGACACTTTATTACCTTCTCCAAGGTCTGCGCCGTCCAGGGATGTGTGCCTTCCGGGCACCAGCAGGACCTGCGGGAAGTCAAAAGGACCTGGCCATGTGACTGTCAGGCTGACTTGTCACAGATCCTGTACCGTGCCCAGAAGGAACACATCGCCGAAGCATGCCGTGGGATCGCTGGGGAGAGTAAGTAATTAGATCATTTGTGATGAGGAAAACGTGCTTTTTTTTTTGAGAATGGAGAAAGTGCATCAAAAAACGCTCATAACTTTCTAGATGTGCTTTCCGCACCACCAACGCAGCAGTCAAAAACGCAGCATCTGAATAGCAAAATGAAATTCCCATTCACTTTGCTGGCAGACGCAGGACCTGATATGTATTTTTTTTTTAAAAACTGCACCGAAAACATAACACCAAAAACGGATCACAAACGCCCAGTGGGCACATGGCCTAAATAAGTCTGCACACAGCCATTAATGCAGCAAACATGAGTACAATCCTAAGTGAAAATGGCCAAATTGTTCCCAAAGTGTCAATATTTTGTGTAGCTGCCATTATTTTAAAGCACTGCCTTAGAGTTTACTAGAACTCAGGAACTGCTGGGTCCTCCTCCACTCCTCACTGAGTTTACCAAAGGTCACAGCTGATGTACCGTGGGAGCTGCAATGAGAGCTCAGGTGAACTCACATCACTGCTCTCACATCTGCAACTCCATCAGTGTGTTCCACAGGCCGCAGTGAGCAGTCGCATTTTCTAATGTGACTGCTTATTGCAACCTCAGGATGAAGCAGAGCCAGGATCATCGTGGGACATCATGGACTCATGACCACATTCTTCACATACATCTGTTTTGCTTTTATTACAGTGAAATAAACAAATATTTTTTACTTATACTTGGGCAAGTACCACCTTATTCTACTCATTTCTTGTTACTGCAGGAGTATTTTGGGGGTTAATAAACTGGAGAAAGGGTGTTTTTTTGCTTTTGTTTTTTTAAATAATGGATTTTTCTCTGTGTTTTGTGTTTATTTATTTTTTACTTACAGGATTAGTAATGGGGAGGTCCCATAGACAGGTGTACATTACTAATCCAGAATTTTGTGGTCGCTGTGATTTTTTGACAAATCACAGCAGTCATTAACCCCCAATATTGCCACCGCACTGTGGCAAACAGGATTAGCCAGATAAAGTTCCAGGATTGGCACATCTAATGGATGCGCCAATTGTGGGATGACTGCGGGCTATTTTTAGGCTGAGGAGGGCCCAATAACAATGGGCCTGAGAATACTAGCCCCCAGCTGTGTGCTTTATCTTGGCAGGGTATCAAAATTGGAGGGGAACTTACACAGCTTTTTTTTTATTATTTATTAAATAATTACATTTATTAAAAAATAAAAAAAAACGATACCCAGCCAAGATAAAGCACACAGCTGGGGGTTGCAGCATCCAGCTGTCTTCTTTATCTGCACAGAACCAGGATCCTGACCACCTGTGATCCCCCCCCCCCAAGCTGCCATCAGTCCCAGTGTCCGAGTATCCCCCTAGCCCTGGCTGCATCATCTGACTCAATTCCTATACTTGATTTTCGTCTATCATGTTTTCCTCCTATTATTATCCCCGTTGTTACCATTTATATCAGGGCTGTGGAGTCAGAGTCGTGGAGTCAGAGTTGGAATTGGTGCCCATTTTATGTGGAGTTGGATTTGGATTCAGGGAAATTGAGGAGTTGGATTCGAAGTTGGATGTGTGGCTCACTGACATCACAGCCATGGTTATGGAATCGGAGTTGTGGAATCACAGTAGGAATTGGTGTCTATTTTGATGGAGTTGGGGGTCGGATGTTTGGCTTACTGACTCCACAGCCATGGTTATGGAATCAGAGTTGTGGAATCACAGTAGGAGTTGGTGTCCATTTTGATGGAGTTGGAGTCAGATGTTTGGCTTACTGACTCCACAGCCCTACTTTATATTGCCCTGCGTTCCGGGAGTTGTTCATCCCAGCATGACAGACACCTATGGTAATGCTACAGTTTTATTCTTATCTAGTTCTCCTCTGTTGAAGGAACAAGCTCTGTGGTATACGCACCCTGTAATTTTATTTTTTTTCCATTCAATTATTTTTTGTTTGTTTTGCTTCACAACCAGTTACTATAAATCACAACCTATTCTAATGGATAGCAGAACATTTTCTAAGAAGACAAGTCAAGGGGTCTATCCGTGACATTCAGTGACATTCTCCTTACATTAGTGGAATTGTCAGCTCCTTGGAAAGTAGAAACTAAGTTTTAAAATATAAACATTTTGTGCAGAGAAAATACCAGTGTGATCTGCTGATCAGCAAAATACTAGAAACGGTATAAATAAATTAACTGGAAGAACAGTAAATGGCTTGATTGAGATTGGTAATGTACAATACCACGTTCATTACCTTGGAAGTGAAAACTACTTAATATTGTCGTCAGTCTATTGTTATATTTTTAAGCGCACGGTAAAAGGCTCTATGACTAATTTATGGACGTTCCATTTACATAAGAGATTTCTTGCTGCTCAGCCATTACACCAGCTGTATTATATTGTCATAATATATTATATATGGAGATGGATATAAATAACATTGCTTTGTTTGAGATTATTTATATCCTATCCTACGATATTCACATAATGCAACGGCACATTAATAGATCTAAATTTCAGAGCTTACCGGTATGTCATCTGTGTAGCATCTGATTTTTACGAATACATTGCAATTAATAACATCTTGAAAGCTTTATTTAAAGCCCCACTAGCATTGCTATGTTGTTGTTTTTTTCAGCGCTGGCATAGTGCTTTAAATGTAAGCCCCAAGCCCCTTGTCACGTACTCCCCTTTCAGACTCACCTTCTGGCTTCTTCACCTCTTAACAACACCGTTCTGGTCACATGTCCATATATTCAGACTGATCAAATATCACAAGGTATGTCACAAACCACTCAATACAAGTCTATGAGGGCCAGAACGAGTTACTTATAGAGATGTATTGAGTTGTGACCTCTGACGCCTCTATGAAACATTGGAGCTGCCACCAGGTCAAAAAGCCCCACAGATCGACTGGAGCAGCGCTTGGAAAAGGTGAAGCAGCCGGAAGGCGAGTATCAGGGAACTTAGATATAAAGCACCAATACAGCAGGAAAATACAAAAAAAACGATAGCGTGGTGCTTAAAGCTGCTGTATAAAAATGGATGCCAAATACAGATGAAAATTGGAAAGGGACAAGAGCCGACATCTGATTTTGTTCATGCACCGCCTCCAGGCACCAAGGCCACTGCTGGGAGATCAATGGCGTCACATATACAGATTCAGATCTCGGTTCATCATTAAGCCAAGATCTCAATTTGTAAACACGCTGCATCCAACACCATTTCTTTGAATCCCACACTGCCAACATTTACCTGCATAAAACCACCGGGAAGGCTCCTGCCTTGCAATGCCTGTAGCATCGCCAGGACACCCAGTGCACTGACCGCAGCATCACCCTATCCCTGCCACCACCGGCGACTCTGCCTCCTGTGATCCTGCTCACACTGCTCCTGCCCCAGTAAGACACAACCAAATTATAACACAGATCCCATGGTCAACTAAAAAAAAAAAAAAATACCTACTTTCTTTCCCTAAATTTGGGGGGCATCTTTTCATCCGGAGAATATTAAAAAAATGCAACATACGGTAAGTGTTTATACAGGAAGAAAATTGGGAACGACGTGGTTGACTAGTGATCGTAACATCAAACACAGTGCGCGGTGTTCACACCGGCAGATATGTGAATTACAGGTGTGTTCAATGGGCTGATCCCATAAGTGATGCTATATATTAAAAATGCATGAAATCTAAGTATTCTTCAAACATTTCCATTGATATTGTACAACAGAAAAGTAATTGAATTGGCCATAAAATGTTTGATAATCAATTAAACTTTTTCTAGGAAGCACAACATTTACAATAAATGATGAGCCATATGACGCGATTATGTACTCGTTCCAACGCTTCGACCGTTACTGAATAATTGCCTCGGAGCACCAACAAGCAACCATTGAAAAACATAACTACTTAGGGCTTGAATTTCCACTCTTCATTTTTCGCCGGACTAATTGTTGAATGAGTGAACAATCTCCATTTTTCACAATTTTCTGAAGAAGAACAAGATTTGCATAAACGATTTCATGCACAATGAATGAGCATTTTTGGACACACCGGTCAATTGCTCAACCCATTCTCGTTACACAATTATCATGAACATTAGTATTGGAAGGATTATCAGCCTATATAAGTAAAACGTGCGCCTTAACTGGTCAGACAAAGTGGTGGAGGTCTCCTCTGTTACCCTATTGTTCCTCCTGAAGACCCAAGATCTGCCCCCCTTTCACACTTATTAAGTGATGCCACAGAAGAAATCAGAAATGACATTTTACAGCAATACAAGATCATTGATTGATCAAAAACATTATCCCCATCACTATCTGATGCCCCAATAAATATTAAAGCTCAACTCAAAGTAACAAAGCTGCACCAATACCAGGATATAGATAAATCCCACACAGTTTATTAAAAATCTGATATCTTCGTTATATAGTAAATGAAAAACGACCAGACAAACAACAAAAACAATACATAATAAGCCAGTCTCAATGAGCGCCTCCTGACGAAAGGGACACGAAAAGTGATTGAAGCGGCGGGAACCCGACAATACCTATATTTATAAATATACTCTGCTTTATCACATTATGACTGTACCCTGATAGTACATTTATTTTGACTGTAATTAGGTGCACATAGACAATCTTATTGTTGCAACAGAGTATAAATGTATACACGTTTGAATTTGGAATGTCTAGGAAACAATTTTTAGCATTACTATTTTGTATTTTTCATTATTTATTAATTTAAGTGCTATTTTAATTATTATTTAATGGATTTATATCCTGGTAATGGTGTTAATACAGGATTATTGCAGTGTATTTGTACCAGCGATCAACTAATGGAAAATTTACGGCGTCTAGACAGGTGGAGGGAGAACTGTAAAAAAATAAATAAATAAATAAAAAAAAATATATAAAAAAAACAAAAAAAAAACAGAAAAACGAAGCAGCACAGTCGCACACGGTCGGGTGCAGAGCCCTCCTACCACTTCACTGGTATTAATGTAGATGAAAAAAATGAAAGGCAGCACTTCCTCCAGTTAGATTCATGTGGGTTTAATAGTCCTAGGACTGCAACGTTTTGGCACACAGCCTTTCTCAAGCAGAGAATATATATATATATATATATATATATATATATATATATATATATATATATATATATATAACATATACATATATACATACACATAATAAAATCACTCTCCTTAAGGCCCCGTTACACCTGGCGACATCGCTGCCAATTACATAGGCGATGTAGGGGCGTGGCCTATCGGCGGCGACATTGCCCCTGCGTCGCCTAATGTAAAGGGGTGATGTCGGCGGCTCTGACAGCTCGCCTGGTTTCAGTGATGTGAAAACCAGGCGGCCGATCTGGGGCGATGTGCACACATCGTCACATGTAAACAGCCACCAGCGAGCTGACTGGCAATGGGAGCCATAGGCTCCCATTGTGCTGCATCGCCGCTGGGGTTCTAAGACACCCCAGCGGCGATGCCACCTGTCAGCTCGCCATGGCATCGCCGGAGGTGTCTCCCCGTGTAAACGGGGGGTAGCAACGCTGGCGGGGCGCCAAAAAACGTGCGCGCTCCCGCCCGTCGCCGCCGACATCTCCGGCAGTGTCGCATGGCGTGATGGCACCCTTAGCGTTTGTGTAGACGACCATATTTTTGGTCCAAGTGCGTTCCAACAAAACATTGCAGAGCACTTGGACCAATGGACCAATGAGACATTATTCAATGAGATAGAGAACATGTTCGATTTTTTTTTCCTCGGCCTGAAGGGACCAAAGGTAAAGAAGAAATAAAAATTGCAGCATTCATGAATTGCCTCCATAAATCAGATAGAACTTGGCCATTCAAGTCTATGGGTCCATGGGAAAGAAAAAAGAATACGGGCTGCACTCGGATGACACCCGAGTGCAGTTGATTTTCACAGACTGACCATGTGTAATGGAGAAACATTTTTTTCTTATTCCCCAAATCAGGGAAAAACAGATACAAAACTGATCAAACTGTGATCAGAATCTGATTAGCACAGCAATTCTCAGATGGAAAACATACAGTCGTGTGACCCTATCCTTAACACAATCAACAAATTTGATATTGGCATCCTGTACAAGGCTGGATCTAAAACATCTCATTAATTATCCTGCACAGTGAATGAGGACTGTAACAAATAAATGCAGAATGTCAGATCTGCTGCTGTTCGTTCACCTCGCCTCCTGAAAATAAATGAAAAAAAGAGATAAAACGACAAAGAGTTGAATGTGGCAGAAAAAATATACCAATGAAAACTACAGCTCACCCAGCAAATATAGAATAATAACTCCTCATGTTGACAGATAAATTAAAAAAATAAAAAGTTATGGCTTTTCTGATAAAAAAAAAAATGTAAATGAACAAAAAAACTTTGGTGGAACTGTATGAAGCATATCATATTCATATTCAAAAGGGAATCGAAAATACTGCTATAATGAAAATGTTCTGTTACAGATTCTAAATCTGCATTTCTAAGATATTTTCCGGAAGACTCTGCATAGATAATGTAGTTCTGTTGTGCCAAGCGATGTAGACCATTTCATACCTTTTCCTTGTATGCGAAGGCTGATGTCATTGTAATAATTCAGTTCTTGGAAAATAAAACCCTTGGTCTTCATCTAATTATTTTGCTTATATCAGTAGGATGTTCCTAGGGGGACAGATTTCTTACTATAGATATACAGGGCCATGCACACGGTTTAAGGTTTTTTTTTATTGCACAAATATATCAAAGTTAAAGAATTTAGGAACTTCTGGGTCAATAGTTTTGATTAAAAAAAAAAAATTAAATGAAAAAAAAAAAAAAAAAAAAAGTGTTTTTATGGTTACATAGTACAGACAAGTCCAGTGTTCTCCTGTGCTCTCATACTGCACTGATCCAGGTAGGGCTGTAGAGTCAGAGTCGTGGAGTCGGAGGTAGTTTTGGTGGAGTTGGAGTCAGTGACCAATTTGGTTAAGTCAGAGCCGGTTGGAAATGGACCGACTCCTAAAATATATAACAAATTAGGTACAGTAGTTCAATGCAGTATGTGCTGAATATTATGTTCTAACTAAATAGCTTGATTATTGTATCATAATAATGATTAAATGTCTGATGTTCACATTGTACTACAATAAATGTACCACTTAAAACATGAGCCGTGTATGAGGAGTCAGAGTTGTGGAGTCAGAGTTGGAGTCTGAGTCGGGGAAATTGAGGAGTCAGAGTCGGTAGTTTGGCTTACCGACTCCAAAGCCCTGGATCCAGGGTTGACTATACGACTAAAGGCCCCGTTACACGGTACGATATTGTGAACGATACCGCTGAAACGTCACGGGTTTGGAGTCGTTCAAACAACATCGTTAGGACGTCGTTTCATGTAACACCGAGATACGACTACGATAAATCGTTGGATCGCTGATCGCAGATTTGAGAACATGTTCTCAAATCAAATGATCCTCGATCAGCCAACCTGGTATATCATTGTGTGTGACACCGGGATAACGATGTGGTTCACGACTTCGCCCATTCACATCAGTGAACAAGTATCATTCGCTGGGTTGTGTGAACGATAGCTGCTCATTACATCGTTGGTGCTTCGTCCACGATATCTACACGTGTGACAGCTCAATCATAATCTTCAGGAGTCATGTTACCCAAGAATAGGTCAACAACATTTCCAGCACAGACAACCGGAGCAGACTGCTGAATTCACATGTGGTGAACATCATCACTATCACTACAGCTGGAAGTTTTAGTATCATATTTTTTTAACAAGTTCTTTAACATTTCAAAATGGAAGCCGTGGTGGTGCCACAGATTTGTGGCTAAGGTGCAATGTGGACCTGACATTTAAGAAGCTCTCCCATAAAATGTATTCTTGCCTAAGCCTGTGTAAAAAGTGTGATCTAAGTGTATTCATTTACTCCTTGATCATTGTCTTCACTGGTTTTTAGCACAGCTCCGTTCCTCTACTGGGTCACGTGATGGCTATTCAGACTTGTCAGATCACACTACATCTTGGGCTAACACATAAACCCCCATGTGATCCGGCAAGTTCGGAACGCCGTCATGTAAGACTAGAGGACTGGAGCACCACTGGAAACCGGGGAAGACGGCAATCAGTGAGACTTTTGCTGCACTTACACTATACTACACATACATAGATTTAGGCAATTAGAAGTTTTGTAGGAGTGCTTCTTTTAACTTCCAGTTGAAAGAGGCCAAAACTTAGCTGTTCAGTTTGTCAAACAGAATTATTGCAGGTATATATATATTCACTGGAGACTCTCCAACTAATACTTCAACCTGCATCAATTACTGCTGATAACTTCCTTTCTTACTGTTGAATAATGGGCTATTCACCTATTATAAATCCACCCACAAAAACTACTGACATCCTACTGTAATGGAAGGATACCCTTACAGCAATGCTGCAATTTTAAGTGCCATTAACTGTATGAAGCGTTATATAGTGTAATAAATTTCTAGTTGTATCAATCCCTGTAATCGTATTGCACTGGAAAAATATAGATTTCTGATTGTATTCTGCAATATACCGTAATATATTCACGGTTTCTTTTTAGAGGAATAGACAATGTAGTTGGTTATTTTACCATGACTTTCAGGTTGTCATTTAAGATGTCTTAACTATTTTAAGGCTAAGTTTACACACCCGCATAATGTATTAGACTAGTTATGTTCACAGATACAGATGTCGCTAGCTCCGTGTGTCCATCCGCAGAACAGACGGGTGAAGGGTGCCTACTATTTATATGCACAAGCCTGGTCCGTAAATTGGATCAGACCAAAGCATGGTGTGATTTTTTTATTTCACCCAGACTGAGGTCATGTAAAGAACAGCCCATCCATGTGCACAATGTTCAAACTTAATGACTATTTGAAATGTCCTAGAAAAATCCCCAATAGAGCTGTTCTAGTCTTCCTTCTTCATGAGCGCACTCTCTTGATTACAGTCTGTTTGGGAGGTGACATAGATTGAAATTGAGGACTGGTTGTTATTTTGTTAGTTAGTTAGTTA